>JASEVX010000002.1:131942547-131977503 GCA_031761405.1 Serripes groenlandicus | reverse complement strand
AAATGTTGAAATAGCATTTGTTTCCTTCATCAAAATATCATACCGGTAGCCATGATTTTTCGACTGGTTGACTGTTTAAAATTGATAGCGCTGACATCGTGTGTCCTTTAAACCTTTGTAAACCAGTCTTATCATCTAAACGCTTTCATATATTTAAACAACTACACAATAAAGCGTTTATAATATTGAGATAACGCTCTCGCGAGCTATTTATAGAACCTTTTGGAATTTTCAGATTTGAGTATCATCAGAGTTATTGCAAGGCAGATAGAACGCGCATGATATTTATTATTATCTGCCCAATCATGACGAAGATAGTATTTACATATTTTAACTCTATGTAGATAATGTCTCGATAAAACTCAAATATTAGTAACAATCCGGTACCAAAGTAGCACTGACATAATTATTAATATGTTAATAGGCAAAGCCTAGGTCGTGTGAAAGCAAGAACAAATTAATTAAGGATGTACTGAACTGAAAAATGGATTTTTCATAATATTTAACTTTTGTTGTAATATTGGTTTTTTGAAAGTTGGATATATGTTAAATTAAAAAAAAAAAAAAAAGGGTATGGTAGTGGGCTTTTTTCTTTGCTAGATCAATTTATAAAAGCCTTATGATGAGCTTTTTTTTTCTATTTCAGCCCATGAAAAAAATAAAGAAATCACGCAAATTGCCGATATTTGAAAGATGATATGCTAATTGTTTATCTTCTTGTGGTTTTAATCTCATTTTGAAGGTATTTTATCCATATCTTTGGAAGTTCATGCAATACATTGTAGTTAAAGCTAAAAAATAGACACTATTTGACGCTAATGAAAATCCATATTTGTCAGATTTAAGAAAAGACAATTTCAAAACTTTGAAATAAGGAAAAAAAATATTTGTAATATTTAACTTTTTCTGAAACTTCTTTAAGTTATTTCAATTACTATCATTTATCAGATTTTAATAAGAAAAGTATATGTCATTGGGCAATATTTTCAGTTTTTCTTCTTTAAATGGCTAAAAAATGTTAAAATATGAATATATATTTATTAATTTTTCAAACATATCTTCAAATGTCAAAAAAGTTTTCCAATATTTTCTACTTTTTTTCAAAACAATATGATACTATACAAGTTCTAGATTAAAATTTATATACATGGACTTTAATATGTTCTTTTTGCCCAGTTTTATTTCTTAATCAAACACAGCAACTGGACAGCGTCTCACGAAAAAATTGAAGGCTCATGAAAAAAATAGGCCCTTTATCTCAAGCAAATTTTATCCACTTTTTTTTAAATTTTGAAGAATTATAAAAAGGTATAATGACTAAACAGGTTTTAATTTAAATTTCAAAACCTCAGTTCAGTACATCCTTAAGCACTGTCTGTCCCCTAACAAGAAACAAATTAATAGGCAAATTGTAGAAAGTTACAAAAACAGAATTTGAAAAACATATTGAAAAAAACGAAACTTAGCATGCATTTAAGTTTAATTTGTACATATGTATATCTGTTTTATTTTTTATTATGTCAGGATTGTAACGGACTGTAAGATTTCCAAGGATGTTGATGGAAAACAACACTAGAAGGCATTGAAGAATGTTCTGATTTATTTTTACAAATGCCAGTTATTTGTAAACTAGTAATACATATAATTGGAAACTGACTCTTACCATGGTTGATTGAATGACTTGCGCTTAATATTACTTTCAATGGTACTTCAGTTCAACATTTTCCCCTGGCTTTATAGAATACTAAAATACTCCACACAACAATCTTCCAAGGCAGATGGCTAACTTTGCATGATCTGGCTGAATGTATAATCTTGAGACAATTTAAGATGACGACTATGCATACAGACTGAGAAAACTGTAATTTTTGACAATATTTTCAAAAGTCCCATTTATAATGATGTATGTTGGAAAGGGTAAAGTTTAGCCCCTTGTCTGATGTAAATTACTTGATTTCTGTGACTAATCTGAATACATTGTCGGAATGGTGTAATTGATCCAAAATGAACAATATGATCCTATTTAACAACATTTTCACTTTGAACCCCTATCTCCTTTTCTGGTTTTTAATTTGTAAAACATGAAACAGCATCAGATTATTTGTTAATAAGTACCAGACTTAGTGTCAACAACTGATTATATATACATGTATCTGAAATATATTGTTTGAATAAAAATGGATAATGAAAGATCTGATAAATATATTCAATATATATTTTATTGCATAAAACAATAAACAGTATGTTTATTGCAAATAAAGAAATTATAAAAAGCACAAACAGAGAAATGGATTTTCCAGAAGAATTTGCAATAATTTAACATTGTTAGTGATCATGTTAAAATTGCTCTATTATAAAAATATGATGTATAAATTTCGTTAAAACTTTGATATTAGAACGGTTATCAAAGCTGGATCAAACCTTGAACATGTACAGAGCCTCACTTCTCAGAGTTATCAATGTTGATAACCATTCCTTTTTTTAATTGTTATTGCTCAATTATAAAAGCTTTTGAAAGGTTACAGGGAGTAAACTATTTTCACTAGAAGTCTGGATAAAAATGTAATAAGTGTTTAAGTAAGACAACTCCCCACAACATAATTGTTTCATGTATACATTGTTAAGTTTAGTTGCTTCTTTCAAAACATGTACCTGCTGAGATTTGATCTTAGAACTCTTGTTAGACCAGGTGTTTTACCATTAAACTACAGTATAGGTTTTTATTTTGAGCAGCAGTTCATGAAAATATGTGTAATTTTATTACCAGTAAAGTATAAGAATTTTTTTGTTACAATGAATGTATACTAATTTAAATTTTACCATAAAAATTTCTATTGTATAGATTATACAATTTCACACAGAAAAATGGAGTTCACAATAAATTACATAGAAAACAGATACATTTCTGTGGTATTTCAGTTATATCAGAGGATAGAACACTTATGTGAGGCCACTGGGTGACTAATTTAACTGATTATGAACTGCCTTATAGCCTTTTTCTGTTGAAAAACAGATGAAGTTTTCTTTATTTTTCAACCAAAAATTTTCTACAAATTTATTTGAATAAAAAGTATTTTGAGTGTTCTGTTGAAATAGTGCTGTCAATAGATGTTGAATCTTTTGTAAATGTTGTTTGAATACATACGTGCAGAGTATTTAAAATAACCTAGTGAAAATAATGTTTAAATTCTTAGTACCAAGTTTGTCCAATCTGATCAATAAACACATTTTGGATAATAAAAAAAAATGAAACTACTAGAAATTCAGCCTGTTGAAAGAAAAGTTATGTGTTTTACTGATAGTCCCCATATGACATCATTTCTTTAAAACAATCATGACTCATTTGAGTTTGATCAATAAACAAATTTTGGATAAAAAAATATGAATCTACTAGAAATGCAGCCTGTTGAAAGAAAAGTTATGTGTTTTACTGATAGTCCACATATAACATCATTTCTTTAAAACAATAGACTCATTTGAAGGCATGAAAGTGTTTTCCTCTCTTTCAGGTTGGAGGATATATGGCTTAAGACATTTACTATGTATACCCCAAAACCAGGGTGAACTCATTCTGGTCGTACTTTCATGATTTGACAAAGACTAGGTCATAGACATAAACTGTTAAACTGTACAATGTAAAAAAATAATGTAAATTGAAGGCAAATCGTTTGAAATTGACTGTAGTTTTGTTTGTTTGCTACATTTACTGCAATATATAGATAAACGTCTTAAAGTCAATACAACTAGACAGTCGAAGATATGATAGTTAAGCTATTTTCTTGAGTGGAGTCAACATTTGACAAGACGGCTTCGGCTTCAAATGACAGATACAGACAAAAACGATACACACCATGTGACGTCACGCGATGTGACGAAAGCATCGTGGAACGTTCCCAACAGATACTAACAAATAATTTAGAAATGAAGTTATATTTTTAAGCAAATTATTGATATAATAAATAGCTTACCTTGAAATGAAGCTATACCGATACAGAACAAGAATTGTTCGTCCTTTTCAGTTAAAATAATATCCGAGTCCAGTGTAACGAACGATAACTTCCGTTGAAATATTTAAAATCATTTTCAAGTGTTTATTGCTTCTCTATATTGCAAAGATATAAAATCCATGAAATAATGATGACAGGTACAAAAGAATAGTCGACTTAGCCTTCATAAAGTCCTTCCAGTGAATGAAATCCATTTGTGACGAGTCAAACTATCTTTTCCTACCATTTCTATCGTTTTCCTTTTGTTATTAATTTATTACTTGCCTTACAAAGACGTTACTTTCGTTGCAATGACGTCACATTTGGATGTGTTTACTTCCGGTTGAGAAAATATCATTTTAAAAATAGAAATGAGTGCACTTACACGCAAATTATCACATGTCAGATATATACAGAATGTATACATGTACTTTACCAGGGTGAGTGTATTAATGAACAAACCCTGTAACTTCTTACATACAAACAATCTGTAGCACACGACGTTGAAAACATCTGGGCAAAAAGAAGGAAAAGCACTATAATTTAAAGTATATTTATTGGATAGTTTTGAAAATATTGTGGAAAAATCAATGTTTAAAAACACTGTCTGCTGGCGATAAATATATATACACACCCACACCCTGATGAGTAGAATAAACGAAACCTGTTGGCACGTTTAAAACCAATGTAGTGTCTGGTATTTTCTTTTTTACGATAAATATATATGTCCACACCTACACAATGTAGTTTAAGTCTTCCCATGACTGAATTCAATCAGGAGAAAGTATACCTGAAGCGCGTCTTTACGAAAACCTGGTCGTTTTACATACTTCAACATCCCTGTACACAAATCCCCACATTCACGCCCCTAGCGTACACCCCACTACCCACATCTCCACCATACCCAAACCCCAGTACCCCATCCCCCATACCCACACCCTACACGTACACCCCACTACCCCATCCCCACACCCACACCCCACACGTACACCCCAGTACCCCATCCCCAATACCCACACCCCACACGTACACCCCACTACCCCATCCCCCCACACGTACACCCCACTACCCCAATCCCCCATATCCACACCCCACACGTACACCCCACTACCCCATCACCATCATACCCAAACCCCTTCCCCCATACCCACACCCTACACGAACACCCCACTACCCCATCCCCCATATCCACCATACCCCAAACCCACTACCCCATCCCCCATACCCCAAACCCACTACGCCTTCCCCCATACCCACACCCTACACGTACACCCCACTACCCCATCCCCATAACCCACACGTACACCCCACTACCCCATCCCCCATACCCACACCCTACACGTACAACCCATCCCCCATACCCACACCCCACACGTACACCCCACTACCCTATCCCCATACCCACACCCTACACGTACACCCCACTACCCCATCCCCACACCCCATACATACACCCCACTAACACATCCCCCATACCCACATCCAACACGTAAAACCCACTACCCCATCCCATACCCACAATCTACACGTACACCCCACTACCCCATCCCCTATCCCCACACCCCACACGTACAACCCACTACCCACTACTCCATCCAGCATACCCACATCCCACACGTACACCCCCACTACCCCCATCCCCACACCCACACCCCACACGTACACCCCACTACCCCATCCCCATACCAACACCCCACACGTACACCCCACTACCCCATCCCCATTACCAACACCCCACACGTACACCCCACTACCCCATCCCCCATACCAACACCCCACACGTACACCCCACTACCCCATCCCCACACCCACACCCCATACGTACACCCCACTACCCCATCCCCACACCCACACCCCACACGTACACCCCCAATACCCCATCCCCAATACCCACACCCCACTACCCCATCCCCACACCCACACCCCAAATGTACACCCCACTAACCCATCCCCAATACCCACACCTCACACGATCACCCCACTACCCCATCCCCCATACCCACACCCCACACGTACACCCAACTAACCCATCCCCAATACCCACACCCCACACGATCACCCCACTACACCATCCCCCATACCCACACCCCACACGTACACCCCACTACCCCATCCCCCATACACACACCCCACACGTACACCCCACTACGCCATCCCCACACCCCCACGTACACTCCCACTACCCCATCCCCCATACCCACACCCCACACGTACACCCCACTACCCCATCCCCACACCCACACCCCACACGTACACCCCCACTACCCCATCCCCAATACCCACACCCCACACGTACACCCCACTACCCCACCCCCACACCCACACCCCACACGTACACCCCACTAACCCATCCCCAATACCTACACCCCACACGATCACCCCACTACCCCATCCCCCATACCCACACCCCACACGTACACCCCACACGTACACCCCACTACCCCATCCCCCATACCCAAACCCCACACGTACACCCCACTACCCCATCCCCACACCCACACCCCACACGTACACCCCACTAACCCATCCCCAATACCCACTACCCCATCCCCCATCCCCACACCCCACACGTACACCCAACTACCCCATCCCCACACCCACACCCCACACGTACACCCCCACTACCCCATCCCCCATACCCACACCCCACACGTACACCCCACTACCCCATCCTCACACCCACACCCAACACGTACACCCCAGTACCCCATCCCCATTACCAACACCCCACACGTACACCCCACTACCCCATCCCCACACCCACACCCCACACGTACACCCCACTAACCCATCCCCCCACACGTACACCCCACTACCCCAATCCCCCATATCCACACCCACACGTACACCCCACTACCCCATCACCATCATACCCAAACCCCTTCACCCATACCCACACCCCAAACGAACACCCCACTACCCCATACCCCATATCCACCATACCCACACCCACACGTACACCCCACTACACCATCCCCCATACCCACACCCCACACGTACACCAAATTGTTATTTAACTGCAGCCGTTAGTGACATGTTTGATACAAAGATGTACGTCTAAAAGTAAGCCAACATGCATGTACATCTTTAATATATATAGTTTAATTTATTTATTTAACGAACCATGTGGCAACAAGTTACAAGTTATAAAAATACAAACATTAAACATACAAGAAATTACACGTGAAACATGGCAGTATGCCATTTTTTAAAAAACAAACATATCAGATCTAGTAGCACTTGCACGCTATCAGAGCACTAGATGAGGGGCATAATTCATATTCTTGAATCAGTATCAGAACACCGAACCATTTGGTGTGCTTTCTCAAAAGATTAAGGTCTGATAGAATACCCACACCCTACACGTACACCCCACTACCCCATCCCCACACCCCATACATACACCCCACTAACACATCCCCCATACCCACATCCAACACGTAAAACCCACTACCCCATCCCATACCCACAATCTACACGTACACCCCACTACCCCATCCCCTATCCCCACACCCCACACGTACAACCCACTACCCACTACTCCATCCAGCATACCCACATCCCACACGTACACCCCCACTACCCCATCCCCACACCCACACCCCACACGTACACCCCACTACCCCATCCCCATACCAACACCCCACACGTACACCCCACTACCCCATCCCCATTACCAACACCCCACACGTACACCCCACTACCCCATCCCCACACCCACACCCCACACGTACACCCCACTACCCCATCCCCACACCCACACCCCACACGTACACCCCCAATACCCCATCCCCAATACCCACACCCCACTACCCCATCCCCACACCCACACCCCAAATGTACACCCCACTAACCCATCCCCAATACCCACACCTCACACGATCACCCCACTACCCCATCCCCCATACCCACACCCCACACGTACACCCCACTAACCCATCCCCAATACCCACACCCCACACGATCACCCCACTACCCCATCCCCCATACCCACACCCCACACGTACACCCCACTACCCCATCCCCCATACCCACACCCCACACGTACACCCCACTACCCCATCCCCACACCCACACCCCCACGTACACCCCCACTACCCCATCCCCCATACCCACACCCCACACGTACACCCCACTACCCCATCCCCACACCCACACCCCACACGTACACCCCCACTACCCCATCCCCAATACCCACACCCCACACGTACACCCCACTACCCCACCCCCACACCCACACCCCACACGTACACCCCACTAACCCATCCCCAATACCTACACACACACGATCACCCCACTACCCCATCCCCCATACCCACACCCCACACGTACACCCCACACGTACACCCCACTACCCCATCCCCCATACCCAAACCCCACACGTACACCCCACTACCCCATCCCCACACCCACACCCCACACGTACACCCCACTAACCCATCCCCAATACCCACTACCCCATCCCCCATACCTACACCCCACACGTACACCCAACTACCCCATCCCCACACCCACACCCCACACGTACACCCCCACTACCCCATCCCCATACCCACACCCCACACGTACACCCCACTACCCCATCCCCACACCCACACCCAACACGTACACCCCACTAACCCATCCCCCCACACGTACACCCCACTACCCCAATCCCCCATATCCACACCCACACGTACACCCCACTACCCCATCACCATCATACCCAAACCCCTTCACCCTTCACCCATACCCACACCCCAAACGAACACCCCACTACCCCATACCCCATATCCACCATACCCACACCCACACGTACACCCCACTACGGTGTTCTGTTTCGCCTGATATTCAATGAGTAGATCATTGTACGAGTGCCCAGTCCCGGTGGCTGAATCGGTAGCGACGCGCGCTGTCAATATAGGAGTTGCGAGTTAGAACTCCAACTCATCCTAAAAAATTTCCGACGTTTGACTAAAAAGTCACTGTGACTCGCGTCATTCGTTTTCCATCAATGGGAGTATGTATAGTCTATGTGGAAAACCAGCCAGTTTCTTGGAAAGTATGGTGTGGGAAAGCCAGAAAATATGTGAACTGGCCACCTTGATATGACTGCAAAATGGTTGAACACGGCGTTAAACCCTAATCAATCAATATATTATAGGGCGAGAACATATTTGAAATCATGGATGATTTACTCAGCAGAATGAGGGTTAATTAACGAGTCCGACAGCATATGTTTGCAACATTTAACGTTTGAAAACATTTTTGAAAAGGGAGAATTACCTCAAAACAAGCTATTTCTCCTTTTACCTCAAATTTCCCAAAAACGGTATTAACTTTTCAATATTTCGACGTTTCATTCTTTTCCATGGATGTTTGCAATCCAGACGAATAAGTCAAACCGAAAGCAGACATCGAGCATATTGATAAAACATGAATCGATGTATAATTAAGATTAAACTAAATCGAGACAAAAAGTTTTAAACTCTCGGATTTCATAATTACTTCAGTAAGCGTATTATAATCATTAGTGTTTAAATAATTTTTTAAGTGAACGGATTCAGTATTGTATTTATGCTAAATTACACATTTTAATTAATGTATCTATATTGTCTAACAGAGAATGGAGACGAGTATCGGTCAGTACGTGAATATGCGGTAGGTAACTTAACTAACTATATCCATTCTGACAATGATCCAGCCTATTGGTTGTTCAAAACAAGCGCCCACAACTTAACCAAGATAATATGTATTCCATGTTATCACAACAAAAGGTGGGATATATTCAAGTTATCATATTAAACTAACCGAGAACTCGGATGTCTGCAAATTACTGCTTTAACTAGCACATGTCCGAGCGTTCAGTGTGTTAGTGCATCTCAATACACCCCAGATCCCCCTTTGTTCCATGGACAAATAAATATCGTGTTAAAATCATGAATACATAATCGTTCTGTTTTTGTTTGTTTATTAACTTTATGTATTTACAGGCGATGCAATAAACCTGCTTGTGGTTATGCCTAGTTTATGTTGTCTGTATGTGCTAAAATGATGCTCCTAGAATGCACCAGATGCAATGTTGGATTTAAAAAGATTCCGGGGGTCGTTGCGTATACTTCATTTTAATCCAGGTACGCCCCTTAATACCTATCCCCATGGTAATAATATGGAGGTGGTTTCGTTGTATTTGATATAATAATAGTTTAAAAGATCTTACAGATTCAGCATTTTGTATTTCGGGTGACAACGTATTCCATTCTCTTATTGTGAAGGAACAAACGAATTATAATATAGTGTTGTTCTAGAGTGGATTGTTTGTAAGTATTCAGAGTTTCTTATAAGGCATATTGAGAATTTTGACCTACCATAGTTGGGACTTTATTAGATAAATATTCTGTTAGGGTGTAGAGAACCCCTTTTATTGGCGTTTCAATATCCCTAATATTTAAACAGTTACGCTGCATTGAAGGCTGCAGCATCCACGTTGCGGGTGTAATGTACTCTACAGTATTGTCCTTGAGATTAGGAATGATGTGTTAGGATGTTTGGCTTCCTTTGATAGTAATAAGGGGAAGGAACTCCAGACTACCACGTTATTTGAACTGTCTCTTTGGGACGTGGCACTTGTTTTTCAAACAAGAGGGCATAAGTGAGGGCTCTCACCTGGGTACCATTGATTTGTATTACCATGTGTTCATCAATCAAAATTAAAGATATAATTTGAAAAACAAGTCAAATATGCGATTCTTCTTAGAGTTGATATGGTAATCTAGTTTTTGACTCAATATGACCCAATATAACATTGATACCACCAAGACAAACATTTCCATATGCTCTAATCAAATATGCAGCCTCTAGAGCATTAACTAAATTTTAGATTTTCATCAAGACAACATACTCAAGAAAGAAGTGTGGCTTTTTGAATGTCTACAATAATGTTAATACATTTGGCAAAGTGACCTATTTTCTGATCTGATATGACCTTTATCAAAACTTAGCATACATTTAATACAGTCAAACATTATGACAAAGTTCCAGCATTCTTGAGTAAAAACGAGGGTTCTAGAGTATATACTTTTTTTTTTTTTTAATCCGGCCTACTGACCTTGTTTTGGACCATAAATAGCGTATATTGAAACATAGGCATACTATTATTAAGACAAACATTCTAGCAAACTTTCATCATTTTAGAGTAAAACAAAGCAGCGTCTAAAGTGTTCACAAGTTTGTTCTCAAATTTTATAAAGTGGTCCTATGTATTAGTTACCCAAGTCACCAGTATTCGAATTTGGCCTAGGTATCAACCAGACAAATTTTCTGGTAAAGCTTCAACATGTTCAAGTCAAAAATGTGGATTCCAGAGTATTAACAATATGTTCTTAGTTGTTGCCTTATGACCAAGTTTTTAAACCTTGATGACCCATATTCGAACGTATTCTAGATAGCACATAGATACAATTCTGATAATCCTTCAATATGCTCACGTCAGAAATGTAGATTAAATAGTTTAAACTAAAACGTCTCCATGAAAACAGTGGCCTCTTTAGCGTTAACATGCAAAAAGTGTTGATGGACGACGGACAAAAGGCGATCACAGTAACTCACGTTGAGCACATCGTGTTCTTTCGAGCTAAATAGGATTTTTCCAGTAACGTTTCGGTTGAACTTTATTCAATTAAATAACTTCATTAATAGAGATTTTATTCATATCTTATCTATATCGTATTCTGCAGGTTTGTTGCATGTGGGAAAGGGTTAAACCCGTTAACTGTTACAATTCTCTTTTGGCATATGTTCAGTAGAGGTGAAGATTGAACACAATATAACGGAGCAGGCTAAAATGGTAAAGATTAGCAACTGAGTTATGATGCATCCTTAAAATGCTCATGACAAGAAAAGGTAATAAATAAAAAAATAAAAATAAAAATTCCTATCAATGTAATTTCATTGATTAAGCCGAGTTCCGGTAGCTCAGTCGGTAGCGACGTGGGCTGTCAATCCAGGGCTTTACAAAAGTCACTGTGACATGCGGCATTAGTATTTCACCAATGGGCAGTTTAACAGTCTATGTGGAAAAGCAGCCAGTTGCTTGGAAAGTATCTTGTGAGGTGTACTGATGTGGGAAAACTAGGAAACGCATGAGAAGGTGAACTGGTTGCCGTGATATGACTGAAAAAAAATGTTGAAAACGGCGTTAAACCCCAATCAATCAATCATTGATCAAATTTTTGTCAGAAGCCAGAAAGCACGTTTAAATGGATGGAATTACCGGAGTATTAGTTTTCGTTTAATACGGCTATTGGTGGGTTGTTTGATGTTTTACGCCGCTTTCAATAATGTTTCAGTTATATCACGGCGTTATCTGGCCAAGTTAAGAGTACTACTGGTCCATTTATTTTGACGCCAGTCAGTCAGTCGTAATGCTAACCCGACTGCCTAGAGCGCCAAGGAGGGCAGCCATTACAACACTGTTTAAAGTCTTTGGTATGATCCCTCCGGGGATCGAACCCGAGACATCCCGAATCCACGATGAAGGCTTTACCTCTACATCTTCGAGGCGGTCTAAAGTATGGCTTAATGCTTCTTCTGACCATATATATATATATATATATATATATATATATATATATATATATATACTTGCTGCGATATTTCCAAAGTCGTGTGCTACACAATTGTTGTATGTAGGAAAGGGTTAAAGTCTGAAAGATCAAGCTCTTTCCAAACCCTGTTGCAATAGTGTCTTTGCCATCAAACACTGCACGCAATTTGTCTAGCTGTTGTGGCTTTAACTTGAAATCGATCGGTAACTTCATGTTTTTAACAGCAGCTTCGAAGCAAAATTAAATTTCGGACATCTTGTTTTGTTTCTTCACGATCGTGTTTCCTCGACTACAGTCCTTCATTTTCATTTCTATAAGTTTGATGCTGAAGCCTGTTCAAAAAGTCGACTCTGAGAGAACTTCAAGTTTTGACTTTCCATGTACTAATATGTTTGTGCAACCAACACCATTTGACACCCCAGCAGTGCCACAAACCTTCTGCCACTTTTTTCTAAAAAGTGGTGTCTTTAATTATTTTGTTTAGCTGACATTTCTTTTTGGTAAAACTCTGAGTCAGAGACTTTTTTAACCATATATACTTAGGCTATATTTAGAGATATCTACATAGAAAACATCAATGAAAAGCCAGGTCACATTTATGATGAGAAATTTCTCCTTTTTCTCAATGTTTTCTAAATATTTGCTGTATTTTGCTTATATGTTTTCCAAAGTCGTCTGCTGTTTGTTGTATGTGAAAAAGGGTTGAAATTAAAAGTAAAGTAAAGCAAATAATTTAAGATAATTTGATTGGATCAGCTGAAACAGTGTTGTCTATTGTGGATAAATTGGATCTGCATTTTAATGTTTTAATGTAGGACTGTTAGGCAGTGCTTTTTTTGCACTCTGTTATTTTACTTGTCTTTTCTTAAAAATATTAAAAACATGTTTTACTTACACACACTTATATACCTACACACAACACTATATATATATATATATAAACAGAAAGCGGGATATGTAACAATGAAAAGAAATCAAACAATATCAAAAGTCAATAATATATAATAAAAAATTGAAAAAAAAATCAAAATATGGTCAACCCCCAAAATAAAAAATAATTGGAGAGAGAAAGCAATAACTGCTCGCCAAATGGCTTTATGCCGAAAGATGAGGGTAAACAACCCCAAACCATCATCATCATGTTTAAATGTTTTTCGATCTGAGAGCATTTTGATAATTGTACGTTGTATGTTTGATTCTGTTTCGTTTAATGGGTGGTGCAGACTAAAACCATTTAATTAAACTGATACATATATTGTCAATTCAATTCGTCTCTTTTGAATATTATTATAAATCACTTTTAGATTTTTACTCACGATTATAACCAATTATAACGGTATTTTAGATGCGCCGTTCCCCGAGAAACTAATATAATGGGTTCTGCGTTATGTCACGACCCAGATCAGCCAACGCAGTCAATGCAGGCTAATCAGGGTCGGCACATTCCGTCTCAGGGGGGATAAAGGTATAGAGTAATGATTCCTGAAACAGAAAAATCTACAGGAGGTGAAAAGTGTCTGCCGGGGTTAGCCTGCCCGGCATGCTTTGGCTGATCCGGGTCGATACTTTACGCATAGTCTGCAATGGTGGGTTTTTCTTGGAACAACTGATATATACACAAACATGTCGATATGGCCTCAGGCCATGATACACTGGAGGAATAAACTCCACTACAGCTAGACGACAAGCCGCAATATCCTCCATCCTTCCCCTATGCATGACAACAAAATAAGCTCGTCTATAAAACTTATCCCAAAGAACTCACTTTTAACATTGTGATATAAAATTGAATTAAGTTAAACGTGATTTATTTTGCATTCTCACAAATAAGTATGACTTCCGTTTGTGTGGTTGCGCGTTGAAGCTTCATACACAAAGGCGCAATGGCGAATAACGTGCAGTTAAACTTGCGTATGCTGTTTACGCTATTATCTCCGCGTCAGTGGAGGGTGATTGTGATAACCAGGATCTTATTAGTTTCCCGAGCAGATCAACTTCTACTACTGGGACTCATTTTTTTTATACGACCTGTCTTTCCCCCCGACGGTCACAAATCAAACAAAACCGTTCATCATACTAACAGTCGAAATCAGAGTTTACATACTAACAAGAAACGATCCCTTATTACAGGATGATTTATTTACTATATAGCAAAATATAAGTGCTTGTGAAACTGAAACGAATAACAAACGACTTGAACTGAAGGTAGCATTGCAAAAACTGAGTTGGTGTTCTAGAAAAGGACGAACAGCAAATATATATGTTTGACAAACAGGTCGTATCTCAAACTCTTCAAATGTGAATTATGAAACTAAACTGCTAAAGCAAGACATTAAGAACATAGAGCTACTTCGGAATAATGTCCAACGATTCATCACTAATTCAATATAACGCATTCACAAGGCAGGAACAGTCTGTAAACTTATACTGCCACCTCTATTTACCGTGACCTCTGTGGAGTCGGATCAGCAGATCAAGACGTGTGCCCAAACATCTTCGAATGTTCTCTCCAAATATAATAATAACCAGGAGCTTAGCGTTATTCATGATTTTTCGGGAGCACAGTCTGACAGCAATAACGTCCCTTTCCTTAACTCAGAATCCCTATGAGGGCATTTAATTATTAGTATATGTACACGGTCTCTTCCGACAGCAGAGGTATGCGTTATTATAACCCCAATGACGATATGCACCTGGATGTGAATAACTCATTTCCTATTGACCAATATTCATTCACTGCAGTGAATCTGAATTCAGCCACTGTACATAATGGTTTGCCTTATTCATCTGCTGATCTGGATCATGTATCGAACGAATTCAATGGAAACCTGCCCGGATCCGAACAATCGCAATCAGCCTTATTATGCAACTATTCAGTTAATAGGTTCCGCTACCTGAAAGGTGCCATCCGTTTCATCTTCTTATAACCCGAGAGGGCAAAAGTCAAGGTCAACAGCTAAACATATGAAAAGAACACGCACTTCGACATTTGCCAATTGACTACGCTCTGTCAAAGGTCCTCCGGATGAATGACGCATATGTCAAGAGACGATTTATCGCAGTTCTTCGTAAATGAAGAAGGGTCTAGTTAACATAACGACCGTCTTTTTCCCAAAGGTGTCGTATCAACGTTGTAGTCCTGATAAATATCTAAATTCGAGCTCTCCTGCACAAACTGAGAGTGAGACCGCCGGTTGCTATTCTGATACGACTGGTGATTATAATATCTCAGATAGTACTAATAGAGAACTCAGGTCACATAGTACTGCCCATTCACCGATGTATGATTCCGTTAAACACTATACAAGGTTACGCTCATCGTTTGAATGGTCGGTCCTACCCAGACTATGATCCAAAATGATGATCAGGCCCGGGACCTGTTAATTTTATCCGTAAAACCCGTCACTATTTGTGGGTGGTTTTAAACCTTTTATAACCTTTTTTTGTCGGACATAGAGGCCAAAAAGTGACTAAGGTCTCCATTTCCACCATATGAATAAACTTATGGTCATCGATTGAATGTAGAAAATGACACATGTGCAGCTTTTATGTGATCCATTTGTCTGGCCAAACGGAGTTGTCTGTAGACCACGGGTTTGCCAATGTAGATATAATGCACGCTGCTTTGATGTAGCATGTGGCAGGCGGGACACCCAACAATGTGGCCACTGAGCAATGATGTATGAGATTAAAACGGGGGTATTATCCCGTAGTTGACCGTAATCAGTTAACGTCTCGATATATCTCTTTACATAGAACGCAATGGGTGTGGCCAAAAGCGTTTTGTTTTATCTATCCGAATGTTTGAATTGTTATGGCATTGACATTTTAGGTATCTCTGAACCTAAATAGTTCTAACTTCTGTTACTCTGTTTCAAATAGTGATTACATTTATCTGTAATAGGACGGTAGGACAATCAGGGTCGCTTTATTATGAAAATAAATTTGACAATTCTGTTACACGAGTACCGACCATTATTAATAAACCTTAGTATTTATTTGTTCCAGATTTATTTGCCCTCTAAACATAATAAAACTGACTCGTTTAAAGAATACATACTATTCAGTACTTAATCTCTGAAAATAATTGGAAAGCTAACTCGTTTAGAGAATACATACTATTCAGTACTTAATCTCTGAAAATAATTAAAAAGCTAATTCGTTTAGAGAATACATACTATTCAGTACTTAATCTCTGAAAATAATTGGAAAGCTGACTCGTTTAGAGAATACATACTATTCAGTACTTAATCTCTGAAAATAATTGGAAAGCTGACTCGTTTAGAGAATTCATACTATTCAGTACTTAATCTCTGAAAATAATTGGAAAGCTGACTCGTTTAGAGAATATATACTATTCAGTACTTAATCTCTGAAAATTATTGGAAAGGGGCAGTTGTATTAACAGCCAGATCAATAGTTACAATTACTTAATATGATTAGATACTCGGGTTAAATTTATTTACTGGATAATAATAGGCTTTCAACGGTTACTTCCCTTTATTTATGTTGCTCTAGACATGTTACATTTGAATCTAACTTCGGATCGGTGATTTTGTTTTAGCGAAGGTATCCGTTGTTCAAAAGAGAGACATATCCTGGAATAAGTGCATGGGTTTTTAAAAAAAAAAAAGAACACAGTTATTCTGAAGTATAAGAAACCAAATATGGATCAAAATTGAATCGTCACCATTATCGTTTATGGGACGGTTGCCGACAGACACCCGTTCCAGAGTCAACATAATTAATAAACCGTTTGTCTGAGTTACTACGTTCCTAATAACACAAGCAGCTCTGCCGAAATAAAGCACCGCTAAAATAAATCTAAAGCGAAACAAATAGTTCAAAGCGAATAAATTCCCTTGTGCTGAAATTCCCCCGGGTAGATTTGCCACGTCAAATGAAAATCAACAATTTCTCTCTTCGCCACAATGCTTTCAAGAGTCGTCTGCTGCAGATGCACCAATAGCGTCTATAGTATGCATACAGAGTATATATTACGCTTTCTGACGCTTCCGCAGCTGGCTGCATTGAAAACATAGTTGCAATATCATAAACTGCTCACCATGAGCAATGTCGCTTATTGGTACAATGTTTGAACTCTATTCTATCATTAAAAGTTTCTTTATAGTGGTTTATCAAAAGTTTTAACTGGACTAAAACTCATCCTATTGAAACAATGTTTTCAATACAGTCAACTGTCGACAACCTCCCGAAAACCGTATATCACCGCAATTACCGCATATACCGATCGAAACATTTCAATAACGATGGTCTCCGATTACCTCTTTGATAATCATAATTTTCCCGATGAACGTCTTTTTATACGTTGACATTTTCTGAAAGTTGGTGTTTTGATAACATATTACAGAAATATGAAATAAAAATATGGGGTAGCCAGGTTTGGACAAGTTTCCTTGGCATTTCTTCTGTTTACCCCCCTTTTTTGGCCGTTTCCTTTATAATATAAAAATAAAGTCTCAACATTTTATTTTCAGTTTTTAATCATTTGTTTAGCAACCCTTTACTCTTTATATGACTAGAAGAATTAAAGGTAAAAATGTAGCCACCAAGAAATAAATCTATGAATAAATCAAAGCGCCAATAGCACTGTAGTGGCGATCGTATAGAAAACCTGCAAAGTAACAAGCAGTATCTCGGGTTAGGCCCTGCGATTTTCAATAATTGTGCACTCTGGTGCGGGTAATTTGAGAAAAGCTGCATCTTTTGACAGTAGAATAATGTTAGTTTCCCAGAATGTTTTTAAGTTTAGTTCTAAAATTGGTCATGATGTGTTCATCACCAGGTCGCTAGGCATATTAAGATAAAATATTGTGTACACTTTAGAAATGGCTAAATTATCATAGAAAGGAGAGAAAACAGTATCCATTAGTTTGGTGTTTGTTTCAATGATGTCCGATTAGTTTCTTCACATTGAGGGTTTTCTCCCTAGAAAAGTTAATCTGCTTTGATTTATTTTTAGAGCAAAAACAAACACAAAAAATGCTCATAAAGCACAATTTCTCTACTTGCCAAACTGTTCAGTTGATAGTATGATAATGCTCGATCTCCAGCTGAGTTAGGCTACACTTTCAGCATTGATTGCTAATTGACTCTAGAACGTACAGAGAGGGGTGCACTCGAACGTGTATAACTTGTGTACACACTGACATCGTGTCATTTAAACCTTTGTAAACCAGTCTTATCATCTAGATGCTTTCGTATATTGCAACAACTACAATATAAAGCGTTTATAATGTTGAGATTTAAGAACACTCGAGCTTTTTATAGAACCTTTTGTAATTTCCAGAAGCCTTCTACTGGGTCATTGAGTTGAGAGTTCTTTGCAAGACAAATAGAACGCGCAATGATATTTATTACCTGCCCAAACAAAGAAAGATAATATTTACATAATTTAACTCTTTGTAGATATTTTCTCAATAAATCTCAAATCTCAGTATCAATCCGGTACCAAAGTAGCACTGACATAATAATTATTAATCGTGTCTCTGCATCACTGATGGAACTATATATTTGGCCGTTTAACGGATGTAGGTAAATTGGTTTGCAAAGTCAACAGGCTGTTCAAAACTGACTATGTAAATGTTTTCGTTGTTGTTGTTTCTGTTAGCATTGTGGCGATTGTCAAACAAATCGCCACAAAAATCACTAAATGATTAAAGTAAAATGCACAAAGTTGAGCCAAATGTTAGAATTAAGCGGAAAGGATTATACAAAAAGATGTCCTAAACAATTTAACAATATAAACTAAGCTATTTAAACAAAACATATGACACTTTCGCTTATGGTTTCGTGTTGTTGTTGTTGTTGTTGTTGTTGTTGTTGTTCAGGCCAGTAGCAGGAAGACTTGGTATCGAAAGCAATACATGACATCTTATCTGTTCTGAAAATATACAAATGAAACGCGTCGAGTGAAAAACAGTCTTACTGCAGCGACCAGTGGGCGCATATAAAAGGGAATTAGAGCAAAACTACATCATTTTCCCGTACATATAAATTTGGGCATCAGTTTTAGTTTGTCAAGGAACGTGGACGTTTAGATGTGCATGCTCTTTTGATAAATGTGTGAATGCACGGTTTCGCCCGAGTCTTTTCTGATCGCAGATGCAACAAAATCCATTTTCACATAGGGAGTTAAATTACATGTACATGTATCCCTATTAAGCTAGGTGCAATCAAGAATGATAGTTCAAGTTATTATTGACACCGCGTGGAAGCGCGGCGTCAGTATGGGATAGGTTTTTATGTTGTACCATGGGGTGACGTAATCGAAAAGGGAGCAACCAATATTATTCTTGTTAAGAAAAACTCTGTTATATGTTTGAAAAAGAACAACCTTTATGAATAAATAAATTGTATAGTGTGATTTAAGAAACAGCAAGATACAAAATACGTATGTCTTCTAACGTTATAACAGAACTTTAGACACATGTATGGGTATTTAATAACTTTCCCCTAACTTCCTAGGCTACGCTTTTTTTATAGTTTGGTTTCATCAAAGATCAGAAAAAAAAATCTGGCGATGTTTTTGCCTATTTACGATATTGAGATTGTTAAATAAATGGGTAAACTTTAAAAGATCAATGATGATTCATTTTAATTACTACATATTACAGTATAATTCTAGAAACTGTAAAAACAACGGTAACCCCAACTATGCAATACGCATGGCCGTAACATGACCCGTTCTATTATTGGTAAATGCTGCATGTCATCGCTTGGCGATTTTTGTCATTCTTATTTAATAGACGACAATGTGTCATCGGTTCCCATAGCGTAATTAAGTTGTCTCTGCTTCCTTCCGTTATGAATACTTCGCTGTTTTCACGATTTCATCCGATTTCTAAAATGCATTGGATTCGTACCCGGTTTTTCATGTTTCGTTCGAGATGAACGATTCGTACCAACTGGTTTTCGCTCTTTGCTCTTGGGGAACTGACTTGACCATTTTCTTTTGTTTATTTTTCAGTTTTCTATTGGCATGTTCAAAACGATTAAAGTGACATTACAAACAAACAAAGCAGACTTAATAATTCTTGCTATATGTTGACTATACATGTGAACATGTATACTCCCGTTTTTGCTATCATACTTCTGCTAAACTGAAAGGAGAATAGACTTCCACCTCTCCTCCATAAGCTTGTGCCACACTTAACCTATAACTAGAGGCAATAAACCTTAATATATGTTAATATTTCTATGTTTTTTATTTTATCTAATTGATCTAGTTAGAGGATTTAAAACAGTTTATTGGTTAACAAAATTGAGAAACTTCAGCTTGTATGACACATTATAGTTGCAGTGAATGTTAAGCAAACCGTAAACCAAATGGAATCAGGACTAAACTTGTCATTTCACGACTAAACTTCACATGCTGAATATCACATAGATCGTAGCATATAAAACTTTTAATCCGTACGTCAATATTGACCCTTTCTGCTCTTGGTAATCTTTTTATATAGGCTATGGTAGCCAGTTGAGCAATATGGGCACATCTTGGCATTTTTGTTTAAAATAAAGGGACATTTGGCCTTCTTGTTCGAAATATTTACATCCTGTCTGCTTGCACAGGTTATTTAAATGTACTGAACAGCATCTCCATCTTTTAAGTCATGCTTCAAAATCATGCGCGGCGTCTTTGATGCTAAGCATCAAAATTCCACTTGTTACTTCTTCAAACAAAATGTTATTATGGTCATGTAAATTAAACTATCACGCAATAAATACTTGATAGCCATACTCTGTAAGCATTTGCACTCCCATATAGGAGCGTGGCTAGCATGGTCACGGATTTTGTTCAAACTTCACATGTTTTCTCAACTTGATGAAAGAAGCCAAAAATAGCAAAAAAACAACATTGTAAAAAAAAAAGAAATTTGACTGAATCCTTATTATTTAAATAGGAAATGCACTAATGTTTATTTGATTCTTCTTAATAACTAAGGCAGGTAATTTGTATTTTTGAGTGATGAGGTCTTTTAAAGTCAAATTAATGCAAACACGAACATATTTTCCCCGTAGCTTTTTTCTGTAATGATCTTAATTTCGAGATGGTTGCGTGTTTTTTTTTAAATAAGTGGTAAATATTACGTTTTACCTATAAAAAAAATCAACTTTGCATACGGTTTCTATGCCAACAAACAACGCAATATTTCTGAATAGTTCACTGACGTCAACATGTTGAATAAGTTTAAGGAAAGATCCGTGACCGCGTGCTCAAAAAGTTTAAATGCTTACAGGGAATGGCTATTAACAAATTCGCTTTACATAAAACCGTATTTTATGTTTACTGACATATCAGCGCCGTGACTGTGACAGTTCAACTTACACGGATAATACTTGTGAACGTTCAGCTGTAGGAGGTGTTATTGTGGCGTGATAAATACATTTTACTAAAGGTTTCACTGACCTATCAGTTCAAACTACACGGTTAGCTTATAATAAACGCAGGCATATAAATCAATGCATAACTACCCCCGTTGAGCTCGAGTTATTTCCCTTGTGTTTATAAAGGCTCCTATAAATTAAAAGCAAATTGACTATTGAAATATGAAACTATTTAAAAATAAAAACCGCATTCTTTAAATGTTATAAGCAGTTGCTGATATGACTAAACGATGATATTTATCAACATCGAGAGTATAAATATATAGAGCTTCAATACTTATTGTGCAAAAGTGTGTAACGAAAACCCAGACGTAAGCTTCGTTGCAGCAGGGACCGTGTATAACACTCGTATAGCTCTGTTGACTGGCTAGTACAGGTCGTTTCAAATTGATCTTTGCGACAGTGTCGCCTACAAAACCGTACTCGGGTTAAATTTATTTACTAGATAATAATAGGCTTTCAACGGTTACTTCCCTTTAATTATGTTGCGGTAGACATGTTACATTTAAATCTAACTTCGGATCGGTGAAATAAGCGAAAGTATCCGTTGTTCAAATTGATCTTTGCGACAGCCAATCAAAGTGTCGCCTACAAAACCGTTAGGCATCAAAAAGGTGGGGGAAAAAACAACATATACATACACGAGATTCAGAAGCGGTGATAGACGAGCGATTTTTATAGAATATTTAAATGTAAGGGTCAATTCGAGACAACCTGATCTTATATGTATACATACAGCAAAGTATTTTGGTATAATTTCAATTAGAGCCACTTTTTAATGTAAAAATCTCCAAAATAAAGTAAGAATCCGTCTATAGATGCGAAAAGTTACAGGTTTGCAGTAATGTACAATTGTAGACTCAGATGACCATATCCCTCCACTCGGCCTTTTAAGAATTAACAATAGTTGACAGCAGCTTCTTACATTCTTAATATATTAACCCTTTCCCTCATATAGACGCTTTCTGACGCCTCTGCAGCAGTCATGTATAAACAGTGTATATTGTTGTCAACACTGTTTACAAAATACAACTTATACCTATGTTCATGAACGGACCCAAATGAGTACAGAGACTCCCACATTTTGGACGTCATAATGTAAATCCAGAAGAAATATTTCTAACGTGTTACCTGGGGCTACTAATACTTATTAGTTGTCCCAGGGGTTACTTAAGGTAATAACTAAGCATTGTAATACCATATCGACTCTATTTGAGTAGTATTTGAATGAATAAATCATTGTATAGAGGGAAATTGTTCAGGATGAGCTTACTATTAACTAGGTTAGTCTTGTCTGGTAAACATCTACCATGAAATACATGACAACATTTCACATTACTTATGGAAATACATGAATAGTTTCATTTTTCAATAGCTTTATTTCAAATATAATTATTTTTATAACTTATATATTTGAGAGCTAGTGTATAGTACATACCATACCGTACGGTCTTATCTTTGTCTCTCATGGACCCGAAGACTGTGGATGTTTTCATCCGGGAAGCATTCGCCTGAAATGACATACAAATATGTTTACTATTTGACGTACTTGTGTTTCATACAATTTTTGAAAACCCAAATTGTAAGATCATTCACATTGTTTACATTCTATGAAAAGTCATACATACAACAATATAATAGACTTACTTACTTACTTACAACTTGTTTACTATTTTGACGTACATGTATGTTCAACAATTTTTTGAACAGCATTATGCAAATCCAAGTTGTAAGGTAATTACAAAGTTATATGAAAGTCCATACATACTAGAATATCATATAATTACTAACTAACTGACAAAGTGTTTATTAATTTGGCGAGTACATGTGTGTTTAACAAATTTATAATCAGCATTATGAAAACCCAAATTGTAAGGTAATTCACACAGTTCTTTGAAAATGCATGCATACTAGAATATAATATAATTACTTACAAAGAGTTTACTATTTTGACGTACATGTGTGTTTAACAAATTTATAATCAGCATTATGAAAACCCAAATTGTAAGGTAATTCACACAGTTCTTTGAAAATGCATTGCACACTAGAATATAATATACTTTCTTAATCACACATTGTTAACTATTTTGACGTACATGTGTGTTCAACAAATGTGTGATCTGCTTTAAGAAAACCAACATTGTAAGATAATTGATACACAGTATAAAATCTATGAAAACGCATGCATACTGGACTATAGTTTACATGTTTTCACAAAGGTCAGGGTCATGTCAATATTGTCAGATAATATCGTCAAAGGTCCTTAATTCGCTTCGGTCTTTCGAAATTGTGTTTTTCTCATACCTGGTTGACATCTTTTTAGGTCCACGGTGAAATTATATTGACGTATCGTCTCGACCCTAGTATGTCCTGTAAAACAGAGTGAACATGTTTTGAATTATGTAGATCTATGTATTATTACACTTACAGGGAGTCCCAAATACATGACCAGAACTAAACCCTAGAAATTATTGTATCACATCTTGCATAATTGGAGTGTTTTCTTACTTGTTCATAAAGACCTATCCTTTACTATTTTAAAGATTTAATTTGATACATTGTAAGGTAACCAATTGAATAATGCACATCAGAAATAAAGCCATTTTGTGTCTTCTTGTACTTCTGTTAAATTGCACCAACAGTCATTTGTATTTTTCAAATGGCATATATAGTATCAACTGCATGTAAACAAATTCTGAAACCATAAAATTATGTGATATTTATGTAGAGTCTTTGCTTTTTTAGCTTGACTTTTGAAACAACGAGAGCTATTGTCATGACCCTGGCGTCGTCGTCGGCGTGGTCGTCCGGTTAAGGTTTTTTGTTGGCGGCGGCGTGGTCGTCCGGTTAAGGTTTTTTTTTGGCGGCGTCGTGGTCGTCCGGTTAAGGTTTTTTGTTCAGCTCAGCTTTTTTTCTGTTTTCTATCAGTCGAGCGTCTGTGCCGTACGCGGTACTCTTGTTTTAATAATAGCATTGGCCATTGTAAACAGTTCCTAGAAAAGGACATCTCCCCCTCTTATTTCTACCAATTTCAACAATAAATGACGTCAGACAGCCGTCAGCCTGTCAATGAAAGACTAAAATAAAATCGAATTAACTGCTGCTAGTGTTGTCGAACCTTTGAATCGAGATTAAAAAGTATATGTAGCATTAGTGTCCCTAATGTAAAGACAGACTCACTGAACCAGCAATTTACAAATCAGAGGTGCGGAGAATTTGAAATTGTTCTCGACTTTCGGTCACGCGAGATGTCAAATGTCCACGCCCTTCGTAGAACTATTCCAAACTCGATATTGCTACTGCAACATATGCAACATAATATTCCATAGAACATACCGCCTGGTCTTCTTATATATCTCATATGGGCACGAAGACTGTGAATCAGTTCATCCGGAAAGCATTCGCCTGAAATGACATACACACACTTATAACTCGACAATATTTACATACACACACTTATAACTCGACTGAAATGAAATAAACACACTTATAACTCGACAATATTTACATACACACACTTATAACTCGACAATAGTTACATACACACACTTATAACTCGACAATATTTACATACACACACTTATAACTCGACTGAAATGACATACACACACTTTTAACTCGACAATATTTACATACACACACTTATATCCGACAATAGTTACATACACACACTTATAACTCGACAATATTTACATACACACACTTATAACTCGACTGAAATGACATACACACACTTATAACTCGACTGAAATGACATACACACAAGGCTTATAACTCAACAATATTTACCTGATCATGACCTTTTGTAAAATTGTTTATTATTCAACTTACATTTGTGTTCAACACATTTGTGAAAACCAAAGTTGTAAGGTTATTCACACTGTTTAAATTCTAAGAGACTGAATGCATACTTGAATATAATTTACATGTTTACACAAAGCCCAACCTATTCTCTCAAGTTTGTAGAAACACACCACCTGCAGTAAGTGTTAACCCTTTGTTTCCACTAATAACAAACATAGATTTGTGTGTGATATTCTACAGAGCAATATCTCCTTTTGCCAAAATGTTTTCTATGCTATTCTAAAATATTTAGATTGATAAACCTAAGATATCAACCCTTACCCACACATACAGACCTTGCAGCAGACGACGTTTTGAGACAATGTGGCAAAGGAGAAAATTGCGCGGTATATTTATTTTCTACGGAAAACTTGCTGCGTCATCAGAAAGGGTGAATTTGCCCGATTTTTAAAAATAATCTTCTCTAAATTAGCTCGTCTGATACAAATATAATGTGGTAGAAATGTTCATTGGATAACTCTCTACAAATGCAAACACAAACATCTCAATCAGATGGCATAAGATAAGGGGCAAAATGACAAAAAAAAAAAAAATACATTCTTATGAAAGTGCTTGTCTGATTTCAAGATGATTTAACAGAACTCTTCATTCAGTGACCCTCTGCATGTTTTTAAGTTTTATTGATTGGTTGAATGACATACAAACCAGATGGCATCTGAAAAGGGGAAAATTGACATTTTAGCTTCAAAAGACAGCTGATCCTTATCCACTGGACAAAACAAAAGGAATGTTATTTTGGCAGTTCTTTTCTTAATCATGGTCAAAGATATATGTATAATTATTGTTTGTTTCGTATCAGAAAGGGAGTTAAATGCCCAGTATTTATAGATTTTCTCCTCTAAATCCGGCTGTCCGATCCGATGGTTATTTAGTAGAAATGTTTCTTTAGTGACTGTCTACATAAATTATTGAAGCCATATTAATTGGTTGATAAAAGGGCAGCGAGTCGGCATCAGAAAAGGACAAAATTTAAAAACTTCATTCTTATGAAAATGCTCGTCTGATTTTCTCCTTCATTGACACTCTTTATGATTCTTTAAGCCATATTGACTAGTTGAAAGACATATATATATATATATATAGTTACCAGGCTTATCAGAAAAGGGGTATATTGAACTTTTAGCTTCAAATGACATCGCACCCTAATCCACTGGGCAAATTTCACAGGAATGTTCCTTTGGTGGTCCTCTTTCAAATGTGTTCAAAGATATAAATATTAAATACAGCGTTTGTTGCTGCGGCAGCTTGAAGGGAGTAAAAGGCATAAACTGTAAAATTCCTCTTCTCTAAATCCGCTTATCAGATTCCAAGATAATTAAGTACAAATGTTCCTTGAGTGACCCTCTACAAGAGTTACATAGGCTGTATTGATTGGTTGAAACTAGGGATGGGAACGAATATACGAATATTCGAATATTCGAAAAAAGGACGAATATTCGAATACTGTTTTCGAATAAGAATATTCGTTTTCAGTTTACGAATTTTTTTTTTAAGAAATAAAAAAAAAGTGAACTTATTTGTACAATTCTGACAGAGGTCGCAAGTTGGAATTAATCATGATTAAGGGTGAAGTGATAAAGAGTGTGTATGTTTCGTTTTTGGTGTTTTTACAACGTATATGACTGTGATTATATGTTGATATCAGGCGATTTAAACTCTCGAATCGGTAATCTTCAAGATATTTCATCAAATATTGATTCTATCCCCACAAGAAACATTTTAGATGTAGTGAAAAATCAACATGGGTATGAATTTATGGAATTTCTCAACGAATCTCGATTCTGTATTCTGAACGGCAGGTCCATAAATGATGATTTTACGTCAGTTTCAACGAAAGGAAAATCCGTGGTGGATTATTTCTGTGTGCCGCATGATGCATTCAAACACTGTTGTAGATTTAAAGTGCTCCAAATTAGTTCGATTATTGATGAATTTGATCTACATGGGATGATTGGAATAGGATCACGAATACCAGATCATGCTATTTTAATGACTCAGTTGACCGTTAGTGACTTGATTTCGGAGCGTACTGATGATCCTGTAAACAGTTTGCCATGTGCAAATACTAGATTTAAACTCCGTCAGATTCCGAGTGATTTTATGTCTAGCGAAATCGCCTCACGTGCATTACAGGAATTGATAAGATCTATCGAACTCTGTCGGGAAACCCAGAATGAAATAGACACAGTTTACTCAACATTTTGTGACACTTTATTACAAGAAATGGAAACTACTGTTCCAAAGTACAGCTCAACTAAAGTGACAAATAAACGGTACAAAAAGAATAAACCTTACTGGAATGAGACACTTTCACAGTTATGGATAGCCTTGCGTGATAAAGAAAAAGCGTTTTTAAAGTGTAAGGGTACCAACAACATTCGAGCGAAAAAACGCCATGACTATAAATGTGCAAGAGACACTTTCGATAAAAATCTTCGATATTTTGAACGCAAATATAGACACTCAAAAGCAATGGATATTGAACAGTTATCAACAAATAACCCTAATGAATTTTGGTCGAAAATCAACGAATTAGGCCCAAGAAAGGTGTCTTCAATACCAATGGAAGTAGTTGACGAAAATGGAGGCATTTCAAATGAAGATCACTGCATATATGATACGTGGAGATCAGATTTTTCTAACCTATATAACGAAGGAAATACTGGATTTGATGATGAACACTTACAATGGTCCAAATCTCTTAAACATTTAGTAGAGGCGAACATGTTGGACCCGTTATACACTGCAAATGAACAGTTAAATAGACCCATTTCTATAGGAGAAGTGACAAGTGTGATTATGTCCGCTAAATCTAAGTCTGCATCGGGAATAGACAACGTACCTTACGCGGCACTGAAGTTTCCGCCAGTAATCGCTGTATTACACAACCTATTTCAACTGATTTTTGACACTAGCATTATCCCAACCCCATGGAGAAAGTCAATTATTTTCCCGTTATTGAAAGACCCGAATTCTGATAAACGCGTGCCATTGAACTATCGTGGTATAAGCCTATTGTCATGTGCAAGTAAACTTTACAGTGCAATCTTAAACAAAAGAACTATGAAACACTTAGAATCAAATGACTTACTAGCAGACGAACAAAACGGGTTTAGGTCCAAAAGATCCTGCGAAGATCACATATTTACATTGAACAGTATAATACGTAATCAGAAAAGTGTTTTCACCGCATTCATAGATCTACAAAAAGCATTTGATTTTGTCGACAGGGAACTGCTCTTGCACAAATTACTACTCAATGGAATCGACGGAAATGTCTACAACTCTTTTAAGTCTATCCTTGCGAATTCAGAATCGTGTATACGAATAAATAATAGACTTACAGACTGGTTCTCCAGTTCAAAGGGTGCCAAACAAGGCGACAGCAGCTCTCCTACTTTGTTCGCAATATTTATTAATGATCTTGTTAAAGAAATAAATGACCTTGACATTGGAGTCCAAGTTGGTGACAGAAAAGTGTCATTACTTTTATATGCAGACGACATAGTTTTTACAGCAACTTCGGAAAATGATCTTCAAGTAATGTTAGATACTCTTTCTGGATGGTGTAAAAAGTGGCGTGTTTTAATTAATACTTCTAAATCAAAATGTGTTCATTTTCGCCCACAGCGACATCTTAGAACGGAATACAATTTTACAATAGGTCAACACGTGCTAGATACCGTTAAGTGTTATAAATATTTAGGGGTGATTTTTGATGAACACTTAGACTATACTACACATTGTGAGGCGATATCGAAGGGCGCCGGGAGAGCTTTGGGAGGAATTATTTCAAAATTCTGCCACATGAAAGACTTTGGTTTCAAGACATATGAAAAGCTTTATTACAATTGCGTAGTTCCGATTCTTGAATACGGGTCATCTACATGGGGGTTTAAAACTTATAAATGTTTAGATAACATACATAACAGAAGCATGAGATACTATCTTGGGGTACACCGATTTGCACCTGTGACCGCACTCAATGGGGACACTGGGTGGCTGCCGTGTGTGTATAGACAATGGTTGTCTATAATACGATTCTGGAATAGACTTATCACGACCGAAGAAAATAGACTTATCAAAACTGTATTTAATATAGATTACAATTTTTGTAAAAATAATTGGTGTAGTGAGTTGAAAAGCATCTTGTGCAGAATCGGCTTATCGGATTATTATAACAATAAACTTGTAATTAACATGAACCTAGCTGAATTAAAAATCAAACAGTACTATGGGTCGGAGTGGTCAACAAGTGTTCAGCAATCACCAAAGCTGCGAACTTATAAGTTGTTTAAAGATAGTTTTACCACAGAATATTACATTAAACTGAACTTACGTAAAAACGAGCGCTCTCTTTTAGCTCAGCTAAGATGCGGGATTTTGCCTTTGAGAATTGAGACAGGCCGATACATTGGCGAAAAAATCAATGATCGCTTATGTTTATTTTGTGATAGCTCACAAATAGAGTCGGAAACGCATTTTGTGGTTACATGCGACTTTTATACAAGAATAAGATCTGACATATTCGGTGAATTATTTTATACAGGGGCATTTGTACAATTATCACTTAATAACAAATTGTGTTATTTAATGATGAATCATGTGCGAAAATTAGCAAAATTTATAGTTAAAGCCTATGTTGTAAGACGGAGAGCATTATATCCGCAGAACTGATTATTGTTTCTTTTTGATATACAGGCGACTTTTTGAATCGATTATGGTGGGCATTTTTTCAGGGCATTTTATGGGGAGTAAAAATTGCTCGTAATGTGCAAGTTCTTATTCTCGCATAATGCTTTTGACTATAACAGTTTTCTCTTTTGGAAAGGTCTTCAAATTGTAGATGATGTATTATTATGTTCATAATGTATATGTGTACGTTTATGTATTTTTCATTTGGACCGTATAGACACAACTATCTCACTTTCAAACATTTATTCACTCACACATGCACTGACTGACTCACTCACACACACAATCATTCGTTAGTGTCTTTGCTTGTGATTGTTTTTAACTGTGTTTGATTATACATATGACTACATTTTCTTTACATTTCGTTTATGTAAAGGACTTTTAGTTATATATTATTACTTAACATTACGATAACTTTATTGTTATGTGATTTGGTGGACAGCAAAACTTCCGCTCTTTTTCTTAAAAGAGCATAGCCTAGCTGTTAAACAAAAACACTCATATTGTAAATTTATTCTTTAGACAGTGTGAAAATGTTTCAATTAACGTTTTCATTTTTTTTGTTTTTCCCCAGAAGTGATCTCAATCATAATTATACGTACTTATATTGACTTTTTATATCTACCTTATTTTTCTTTTGGAGATGAAGTTTCTGGAATGGATGTTTTCGAATGGTACTGCCCATATCTGTCTATTTTGATATTGTCGTTATGAAGTAGAACGATACCAACACAACACGTTTTCCATTTTTTGCTTTTTTTGTATGTTTTTTGTTTTGTTTTTTATTTTATTTTTTTTTGGTTTTCTTAATTATTTTTCTTTTGAAAGTGACTTATAGGCCCATGGGGCCGGGTGTTATTTATTACATTTTGTACCATTGTTTTGTTGTTGTATATACACATGTCACTATAATAAAATATTTACTTACTTACTTTTACTTATATCAAACCTTAAGTATAAATTATAAAATCGATAATTGTCACGCGTACGTTTACCCGAGTTCGTATCATGTGTAACCAGACATCACCTTGACGACCGGTTTGATCGATATGTTTTAACAAACACACATGTATACACGGTGACAGTCTGCATATCATTACGGAAGTGAAAGTCAATTTTCGAAAAACCTTCCAGCTTAACCAAAACCTAGTCGATATTTACATCATAGACAGCTATTGCAACAATTGCATAAATCATATTTAACATAGCAGTACGTCTCAAAAGTATGCAGTTTTCCTCTTTACATCTTTAAAATCGAATTCATATCAGCGAACAAATTGAATCGTCCGCAATTTTGTTTTCTTACAACTTCCTTTGCTTTTTGTATGAATAAAATATATCATTACTTCGTTAATTATTTGATTCGGTTAAATATTAAATTCGGTAACCAAGCGACACTTGAATAATTATACGGATCACAAAACGTTGCAATTCTGTTTATCGTTTCGAGTGGATACTTTTCTTGATTTACCTCAACTTGAAATTCAAATATATCTGTTGAGAAAAAAAAGAGTGTAAGAACAGTTGAAAACATGCAATATATACGTAAACAATAGCTTACACTTATACTTGGAAAATCGCCATTATTTGAAAAAAGAAATGGAAGAGTACCAGCATTCGAATAAACCTGAAATCGGATACCGATTTTTGATTCGAAAAACGAATATTCGAATATATTCGAATAAGTAAAACGAATATTCGAATATCGTTTTCAGTATTCGTTCCCATCCCCTAGTTGAAACACATGGCAGCCAAACGGTATCAGAAAAAGGGCAAAATGACAAAATTAATAGTTCCATTTCTATTCAAGTTTTTGTTTGATTTTAGGATACATTTGTAAATGAGCGGAAATGTTAATTTAGTGACCGACCCCCTACTTAAATTGTTCAAATCCATATAGATTGGTTTGAAAAGATATCTGCGATGCTGCACCAGAATAGGGGGTATAATGATCGTTTAGATCCTAAACGATGGATTGATATCAAACACACTTCACGGGAAAGTTTCTTTGGTGGGCCTCTACAAACTTTTCAAAGATTTAATAGCATAACAAATGTCCTTTATGTACATGTACATCATCACATTGTTTTTGGTTTAGGCCTTTTTTATATTAATTTTGTTCATTTTTATACAATTTTTTTATCAAATTAGAAACTTGCAATCAATTTCGTTTAACAGATACTAAAAGTAAAGTATAATACTGGAGATGAACAACCAGAAAAATCATTCAACACACAACTGTTTTGGTAGAATAAACTTCTAAAGTTCACTGATATCATTGTTAACATTAATATATTTGCATACTATTATGAATTGCGTCAGTTGGTTCAGTACAGTCAATAAATAGGAAGACACTGTACTGTCATGATTGTTCATGTTGGGATTTCCATAGAGCCATTGTGTAATATGATCATTAGAAAAGGTACAATGTGCACCGAATGATATACTCGGGGTTGGGGTCAATCATTTTTCACAAGACCAACACAAATTTATGATCTTGTATATTTCATTCTGGCCTGATGTATCATTACTTGTCTGTCATGGAATTTGTTTAGATAAATATTTCTATATGTATTTCTTAACCTATTTGCAATTCTACCTTTCATGCTTTCATTACTTTGATTATGATAAAGTTTCTTCATATAACAGGGGTAACTATTGAAAACGTAGCAATAACCAATTATACATACTAGTTGATAAGTCTACATACAACCCCCCCTCCCCCCAACCCCCCCCCCCCCACCTCCACCTCCCCCCTCCACGTACCCCCCTATTACCCCCCCCACCCCCCCCCCCGGTGCTTTTAGTACTTTGATTATGATAAAGTTTCTTCATATAACAGGGTAACTATTGAAAACGTAGCAATAACCAATTTATACATACTAGTTGATAAGTCTACATACAATCCCCCCCCCCCCCACCTTCCCCCTCCACATACCCCCTATCTACCCCCCCCCCCCCCCCCCCCCCCCCCCCCCCACACACACACACACACACACTGGGGCAGATACAGTTGCACCTTCAGTCCGTGTCTGTAGGAAAAAATAGTTAAACAAATAACAGAACACAAAGCTATTTTTTATCCTATTGCCATGCCATAATGTTTCCTTTATTGTTTTAAAACTAAAAATATGTATTTTTTCTATCAAGATCTCCGAATACATTTGAAACCCTTAAACGATATATCATTGAAAAGAAATTAACCAGACTAAAAGTAAAAATATGAAACATTTCAATAAAGGAATATTTCTTTAAAACAGTATGCCGAAAGGAAGGAAAAGTTGTTCATTATGAGCAATTTCTCCTTTTGGCACAGTGATGTCAGAAGTCGTGTTCTTTAGATGCATCAACTTCGAGGGTATTTTTCTCTTTACCTGGTTGACATCTTTTTAGGTCCACGGTGAAGTCATATTGGCGTATAGGTTCGTCTACAGTATGCCCTGTAAAACAGAGTGAACATGTTTTGAATTATGTCTTATGTGTTATTACACTTACAGGGTGTCCCAAAACTAAACTATTGTAGTATTTGTATCACATCATGCATAATTAAAAAGTGTTTATCTTCCTTGTTCATAAAGATCTATTCAATGATTTTATTTGATACGTTGTCAAGGTAACCAATGGAATAATTCATATCAAGTAAAGCCATTTGGTTGATTTTTGTACTTCCTTTTAAATTGCACGAACGGTCATTTGAATTTTTCAAATGGCATATACTGCATGTGCAACAATTCCTGAAAATATTATATTATGTGATATTTATATAGAGTATTATCTCTTATTAATCATTTCAATGGGCATTTTCAACAGTTCCAAGAAAATGACCTCTATCCCTTTTTCTCTCAATATTTGCCTGCTTGCCTGTTTCTATAAGTGTTTTTTGTTTTGTTTAACGTTGTCTTTTACCAATTTCAACAATACACGACGTCAAATAGCCTTCAGTCTGTCAATGAAAGACTAGTGTAAAATCAAACGTATTGCTGCTAGTGGTGTCGAACTTTTGAATCGAGATTGAATAGTGTACAGCATGTGTGACCTTAATGTGAAGACAGCCACTATCAACCAGCACTTTACATCAGTCTCCACAATAGAGAGCCCATCTGATTCTCTACCTGATATTGGACCAAAACCCGCACCCATCAGTGGTGACATTCTGTAAAAAGCTTAACATAAACAAAGTCTCAAGCAACATTGATCTCTCGATCTTCCTTTTTGTCTCCGTCTTTGTCTCTCTCTCATCAAACTATTCCTATCTCTCTCTGTCTATCTATAGTTTCTCCTCTCTCTGTCTTTGTATGTATGTCACTCTCTCTATATCAGTCTGTATGTCTGTCTGTCTCTCTCTCGCTCTCTGTCTGTCTATTTCTCTCTGTCTCTCTGTCTCTCTACCCTGTCCATATTTGTCTCTCTACCTCTCT
>JASEVX010000002.1:131894980-131942347 GCA_031761405.1 Serripes groenlandicus | reverse complement strand
CAGCCCGATTTCGTCTAAAATTACGGTAATCGTTTTCGCGGGGTGAAGTCTTTCTTGCATAGAACATGACATAAAAATAGTTTAATTGGTGGATCTAAAAATAGCGATATTGGAAATCTGATAAAACAAGAAGATGAATTCGAATGGATCGCCATCAGATCTTACATTTGGTCAGATCGTGTACTTTAGTCAGATTGCCAGTTTGCATTGAATATATGACATTGAGTTTGAATTCATAATAAATGTGTATAGGATGCAATTGAGCATTTTGAGTATTTTAGCCTTGTTTGAAAGTATAGTATGTGCAAAAATCAATTTCGTCCCAGCCCAATCAGCCCGATTTCGTCTAAAATTACGGTAATCGTTTTCGCGGGGTGAAGTCTTTCTTGCATAGAACATGACACCCCCTTCCCTCCCCCCCCCCCCTCCCAACTTTTTCCCTTGTTGGAGAAGAGTACATTTTTTGTAACAATTTAATAACGATATTCTGTGGTGTGCAAGAAGTACAGTCGTTGAATCAAGCACACCAACAAAATGGCAGCGCCCACTGACACGGGATGGCAAACAGATCACCCACGGTTTAACTTTCCACGCTGCGTTGTAAATACCGATAGGAGGATATTTTCGGATTGTGGAAGTGATGGACATGTTACAGGCGAAACCTACGAAACGATTATTCAACATCGGGTTGTTAGAACTGATGAAACAGATAACTTATTAGGACGATCTGGTCCGGTTTTGCCCATATACTTTGAAGATGGTACTGGTTTTATTTGACTACTTGTGATTTATTTACAACTTTCAGTTATGCAGGTTATCAGGGGTTTGCAATCAACTGCTCCTGTGGCTAAATGGAATTCGCCTAACAACTTGAATTAGGACTATGTTAAGCCAGAGACATATAACCACTGTGTTTATATGTCTCTGGTTAAGGCCAAAATCAAACATATTGATCATAATTCAAAAAGGGTAAAATGGCTTTTCATTCTTGGTGCTCAGGGTTAGCATTATGGCAGTATGACTTACTCGTGATTGGATAAAGGGTCCCATAGTACTAGTAACCTAACCAGGAAATGGTGTGAGATAACTGGAAAATTGTTGAAAGTGGCATAAAATATAGTACTGCACAAACCAATGTCACTCTCTATTGGTGGATGCTCCTTCAACTACACCACCAAGTCAGATGAGATGCAACATTTTGTAGTTAACCCTTTCCCGCCTTTCTGACATCTCTGCAGCAGACGGCTTTTTGAAAACATAGTGACAAAAGAAGAAATTGCTCAAAACGGGCAATTTCTCCTTTTGCCACAATGTTTTCCACTCTTTGTCATAGGTTATCCATTCAAATAAAGAGATTTTCTATTTTTTGACAAAATATGTTCAAAGTCTTCTGTTGCAGAATTTCTATATGAGGGAAAGGGTTAACATGTACCACTCTTTTTGTTCAATGTTCTCTACTTTGTCTTAAAATGTGCCATCATGTCTCCTATAGATGGGTATTTTTATGCCCCGGCATACGAGGTATGAGGGGCATATAGTTTTCCGGTCTGTTAGTCCGTCCGTCCGTTCGTCCGTCCCGCTCAGGTTAAAGTTTTTGGTCAAGTTAGATTTTAGTGAACCTGATGTCCTATCATTATGAAACTTCACACAAATGACAATCAACATATCATTGTTTAAAAAATTGTATCAATTTGAGGTTGGACCAACTGTTCATCCGTCTGTTAGTCTGTCTGTTCGTCCATTCCATTCTCAGGTTAAAGTTTTTGGTCAAGTTAGATTTTAGTGAACCTGATGTCCTATCATTATGAAACTTCACACAAATGACAATCAACATATCATTGTTTAAAAAATTGTATCAATTTGAGGTTGGACCAACTGTTCGTCCGTCCGTTTTAAAATATAATTAACAACCGGGGCATCCGTGTTCCATGGACACATTTTCTTGTTCAATGCTATTTTCACAAGTCATCTGCTGTATAAACCAAAAGTGTCAGAAGTGGTCAGAAAGGACCAAATGTTCATATGATATCATCTTCATATCCACAAAACAACACATTTGACAACTGTTTAACCCTTTCCCTCATACAACAATTCTGCAGCAGACGACATTAAACATGTTTTGTCAAAACATAGAAAATCTCTATAATTGAATGGATAACCTATGACTAAAATTGGAAAACATTGTGGCAAAAGGAGAAATTGCACGTTTTGTGCAATTTCTTCTTTTGTCACTATGTTTTCAAAAAGCCGTCTGCTGCAGAGGCGTCAGAAAGCGTCTATATGAGGGAAAGGGTTAACCTAGCTAATAAATGTAATGAATTGATTGTAAGTTTTTATCAATAGAAGTTTGAATAACAACAGAACTCTAGATCTAGAGGGCGTTCTTATATGTTCTAAAATCCTTATACAGCTCTCTAACCTTATGTTTTGGGTACTCAAAAGTATTGTCACAATGAGACGATTCTATTGAGTACCCCAACCATGGGTTTGGTTGGATAATAAGAGATATTGTGGGGGAAAAGGCTATATATACCTCTTTAACTATACAAAATGATCTCTTATTCTTTCAGAAACGTATGTAGAGAAAGATGTGGTCCTGCAAAGCTTTAAACAGGTCAATGAGCAGATGAGATGTTTCTTGGAAGATTTCTCCGCCCTCAGGACCAGATCTTATCATGTAAGCTAACCCTTTCCCACATAAAAGAAAACTGCAGCAGGCGACTTTGAACATATCTCCGGATAAAAGGGGGTAAAAAACATGATGAGCAATTTCTCCTTTTGAAACAATATTTTCAAAAGTTGTCTTCTGCAGAGGCGTCAGAGAGCATCTGTATGTTGAAAAAGGTTAAACCTTAGAACCCTAGATTTATAAGAAGTGAAATTGTCTTTTCTTTACAATATTTCTCTCATTACCAAGCCAAACCCTATGTTGTGGGTTCACTCCTCAGTACAGAATTGTCTCAGTGAGATGATTCTTGTAACCCTTTCCCTCATACGACAATTCTGCAGCAGACGACTTTGAACATATTTTGTCAAAAACTATAATTGAATGGATAACCTATGACTAAAAGTGGAAAACATTGTGGCAAAAAGAGAAATTGCTCTTTTTGAGCAATTTCTTCTTTTGTCACTATGTTTTCAAAAAGCTGTCTGCTGCAGAGGCGTCAGAAAGTGTCTATATGAGGGAAAGGATTATGTACTTACAACATAGAGTTTAACCCTTTCAATCATAGAAATTTCGACATTTTTTCCAAAATGCATTCAAAGTCTTCTTCTGCAGATTTCTACTTTTGTCACTCGTGTTTTTTCAAAAGTTGTATGCTGCATAGGCCTCAGAAAGCGTCTTTATCTTAGAAAGGGTTAACCCTTCCCCTCATACAACAATTCTGCAGCAGACGACTTTGAACATATCTGTCAAAAAATAGAAAATCTCTATAATTGAATTGATTAAAGTGGATTTTTTTTTCATAAAGCTGTCTGCTGCAGAGGCATCAGAAAGTGTCTATATGAGGGAAAGGGTTAATAGTCAAATAAGGATTTTTTGAACATGAATACATACCAAAAATCAGTATCATGCCTTAACTGATTTTCCCACATTATAATACCACAAATCAGCAGCAGACAACTTTGAAAACATATCAACAAACATATGATTTTTTTTTGAATAGTTTTGAAAACATTGTGGCAAATGGAGAAATTGCTCATTTTGCTCATCTTGAGCAATTTTACCATTTGCCACAATATTTTCAAAAGTAGTCTGCAGCAAAGGCGTCAGAAGATGTCTACATTGGAAAGGGCTAGAAGAGTCATTCTCTTTGAAAACATCTTAGGAAACATGTGTTACATTTGGTGAACTTGAAATTCAAGTCGGATTCAAAATTATAAAAGGCAAAACTGCTTGTTTTTTCCCGCCGATATAAACAGTTTAAATAGAAGACAACCTTTGAAAGAATTGGTGAAATAAAGAAATAATTGCTCTAAAAAGACAATTTCTTCTTACTCAACATTATTTTTGCAAATTTTCCAGAAATTGTAATTTTTGCTTGAGTAAACCTTTGAAAGAATTGTCGGAAAAAAAATGATTGCTCAAAAAAGGCAATTTCTTCTTTTTTATCATTTTTTTCTCAAATTTTCCACAAATTGTAATTTTTGCTTGAAGCAGTATACTAGCAGGTTAACTTATAGAAACTTATACATTATGGTTTGCACTGAGCAGTATATTTCCTAATTCTTTTCCATTCAGAAAAGATCGAAGGAGCCATTAGACAATTTACTCAATTCCATTGAGAAGTTTGGACAATCACATGTCAATGACATGATTCCCGAGTGGCTGGTACCGCATTTCAAACAGTATAAACAAGTAAAGAAATACTCAGGGAGAATGGTAAGTAAAATAACATATTTTTTAAACGGGTTATTGGGAAACAAGCAGGTAGGCGACGTGGGATTCGCCTTTGCATATATATATATGTAGAACTATTGTGATAGGGTCACTATTGTAGTGACTTGGTGAATACTGGTGAAAAGTGTGCACCTTGTAAAAACACTCTCTGGTCAACAAACCATGTTTTGTCACCATGCCAAGACGCTTCCGTCTACATCCAACCTTTTTCACTTGGTTATTTTCGCCTTTGCATATATCGCAAACTTCCGGCTCTATCTCGGAGTTCAATGACTTAAACGAACATTTTGTAGCTCTTGAATAGCTCTATGAAATAGTGTAATAAAATCGCTATGGAATACTACCACTGCAGCGCTAGGGACGATTGAAGTAAAAAATGACTGTAAAAATACCCTATCTTTGAAAGGCTACCATTTGCTAGCTGCATAGCAACAGCTATGTTTGAAAGGCTACCATTTGAAAACAAAGGCCTAAATCAAAAATCGTAACTGATACGTTTTTTCTAAATATCTTGAAGTAACTATAACCGAAGTTTCAGCTCTCCACATTCAACACTGTAGGAGAACATAGAAAAATGTTTTTTGTTCTTAAAACGCGCTTTTTTGATAGCTGCATAGCAACGGATGGTTTCTTAGCAACGAAACTCAAATGCGCACACCCTGAGCTTATTTGCCACCTGTTCACCAAGTTTCATTGGAATCGATCCGTCAGTTTTGGCTGTAGAGCTGTGACTTACAAATATTTGGACAGACACACACACACAGACAGACGGAAAAGCCTGACAATAAGGGATACCTAGCGAATCCCAATAACAATTGATTATGTCCTGTCAGAGGAATCCGTCATGGTCGAGTGGTAAGTGTTGGGGATTTGGAACTTCTGGATCGATCCCCAGTCGCGGCACATCAGCTTTGTGGAGTGCCCTTGGGCTAGACACATTTGATGATTGTCTAGCTCGGTACTGGTTTGTTTGAATGAATTTAAGTGAACCGTCCCTGTGATATAACTGAAATAATTTTAAAAATGGCGTAAAACCACATGTCCTGTCAGAGAAACTCATCATTTCAAACAGTGAATTTATGTTCATTAGTTATAATTTGCACTGTTTACTCTGTCCATATGGTTAAAAAAAATGGCCACTAGAGATATGGATATCTTGCACAATATGATACAGATTCATGTAAATATCTACATGTATCTTGTCTTTAAGAGCAAATTCTCAGGTGAGCGACCCAATGCCTCATGGCCCTCTTGTTTCCTTTGCATTGATGGCCAAAGCGGAGGATGGCGAGACATAGAACTCTAAATATAACTATATTTATTTATCTATATAACTGTTCTAAATGGTATGAAAAAGTGTTGCCTTTAAGATCCGGGTCTGAGGCTTAAAGGTCAAGGTCACACTTAAATAACATAGTTTAGTTAAAGGCTAAACCGGGCATGAACAGTCAATAACTGATCTCAACCATTTCTTGATCTGTGTTCATGTAACAAATATTCAGGGCTGTCAGGGCTGTACAAATCCCATAGCCCGACGTCCGGGACAAGTCATAAATCGCATCGGGCAAGTCGCTAATTGCAACATCTCAGTCCCGGACAAGTGGCATTTTCCAAAAATCCACATCCCATTATATCAACCATTTACGTAACAGTGAATGTAAATTCCTGTGTCTGGTAGCCCGGCTTAATTACTAACACACATGTGTGTCGTGTATAAATTTGACTGTATGTTACATGCGAGAAACCACTCGCGCATGACCATAACAAATCAATAACAGTAGGCGGAGTTACCCACCTGTCAGATCGAGTAATTTCAGCCAACCGAATCGCGTCAGTAATAGTCGATTAACGTGATATATATGTATCCAATAAGGCTGTCCAATCATAAGTGACACTTGTTCCTTGGGGCTGTGTTATTTCATGAAAGCTAGGGAATTACCTATGGATCGCTCTCATTAAAATATTCCCTTAAATGTATTTTGATCCATATTTCTACTTTTGGTATGCGATGTTTGCAAACTGGTGCAAACCGGTTCAGAAAGACTTGGAAGAAATTTTCGCATTGCAGAAGTTAATAAAATAAATTCGATCCAAATTAAAGACAATACGACGACTGCTAAAAATTATCTTTTGTAAATATGGATAAAATACATACATTTTATGCAGAATATTTCAAATAACCTAGTGAAAAATAATCTCTTTTCCAAATTTCATTTTTTTTAACTGAATGCTGCACTACAGGTCTTTTGCAATAATGTTATTTGAATTGGTCACTACCCTTAAATCATGTACATTGTGTGCTCTTAATGTTATCTTTATACAAAACTAGAAAAAAAACCACTAAAAAACAATTAAAACACTCAAGAAACTGCGATCCGGGCTACCTCACAATTCTTAAATTTGTCACATGTTAAACTTGGTGTTCAGAAAAGTTGGACAAGTGAGAGTCTTAGCAGGACAAGTGGCATTCTGAAAGTCACTTGTCCTGGACAAGTGGCTGAATTTTTTTTTTGTACAGCCCTGGCTGTTCCAGAAAAAAAAGTCTGGGGGGGGGGGGGGGGGGAACGACCAGCAATTTTGGGGGTACCACCTATAGAATTATGTCTCCTCCCTCCGGAGGAGACATATTGCTTTTGCCTGCGCCGTCTGTCTGTCTGTCTGTCTGTCTGTCTGTCCGTCTGTCTGTCAGGGCGTCCACATTTCTTGTCCGGCCTTTATCTCACAACCCCTTGGCCACATTTCTATAAAACTTCACAGGAGTCATCGGTACAACGTCTAGTTGCGCATATTACGAGGGCGTTTAATGTGACCTACTTTTGGATGAGTTATTGCCCTTTCTTAAAATTGCCATTTCATTCTTGTCCGGCCTTCATCTCACAACCCCTTTGCCACATTTCTATGAAACTTCACAGGAGTCATCGGTACAACGTCTAGTTGTGCATATTACGAGGGCGTTTAATTTGACCTACTTTTGGATGAGTTATTGCCCTTTTTTTAAAATTGCCATTTCATTCTTGTCCGGTCTTCATCTCACAACCCCTTTGCCACATCTCTATGAAACTTCACAGGAGTCATCGGTAAAACGTCTAGCTGCGCATATTACGAGGGCGTTTAATTTGACCCACTTTTGGATGAGTTTTTGCCCTTTTTTTAAAATTGCCATTTCATTCTTGTCCGGCCTTCATCTCACAACCCCTTTACCACATTTCTATGAAACTTCACAGGAGTCATCGGTACAACATCTAGTTGCGCATATTACTAGGGCGTTTAATTTGACCTAATTTTGGTTGAGTTATTGCCCTTTTTTTAAAATTGCCATTTCATTCTTATCCGGCCTTCATCTCACAACCCCTTTGCCACATTTCTATGAAACTTCACAGGAGTCATCGGTACAATGTGTTGTTGCGCATATTACGAGGGCGTTTAATTTGACCTACTTTTGGATGAGTTATTGCCCTTTTTTTAAATTGCCATTTCATTCTTGTCCGGCCTTCATCTCACAACCCCTTGGCCACATTTCTAAGAAACTTCACAGGAGTCATCGGTACAACGTCTAGTTGCGCATATTACGAGGGCGTTTAATTTGACCTGATTTTGGTTGAGTTATTGCCCTTTTTTTAAAATTGCCATTTCATTCTTGTCCGGCCTTCATCTCACAACCCCTTTGCCACATTTCTATGAAACTTCACAGGAGTCATCGGTACAATGTCTTGTTGCGCATATTACAAGGGCGTTTAATTTGACCTACTTTTGGATGAGTTATTGCCCTTTTTTAAAATAAATCACTAACTGACAAAATACAGTCAGCCAGACAAATACCCCTTGGGGGAGACATACGTTTTTCTCAAAAACAACCTCTAGTTTTAATTATTTTTTGGGCACCCCATAGAATAAAATTTCAATTTTACCCCTCACCTAGAGAATTTAAATAATCACATTCATAGCAATTTTATTCATGTTTTATACTTTTTAACACATTCAAGCAGATCCAAATTAAAATGCATGTGTTAAAAGACATCCAGTAGTATCATATTTGACCATGACCAAGAGTGTACCTTCCTAGATAACCCAAACCCAGTCGCTAGCAATTCAGGCTCAGCCATTTTTCTTTCCTATGTTTGACAAGAGTCAATGTGACATGCATCTTCCACCAATCTTCTAAGTCTATGTGGAAAAGCAGCCAGTTGCTTTGGAAGATTGTTGTGCGAAATACTGGTGTGTGAAAACCAGAAATACATTTATAGTAGGTAACTGGCTGTCGTGATATAACTGATAAACGGCGTTAAACTCGAATCAATCATATTTATAATACAATTGGCTGAAATATGAGGTCAAGTTTGTAACGGACCATTGCCAATGCTAAATAATAGTGTGGCAAACTGGTTTAGTATGGAGAAATCCACAAAATGTAATTTGGACTAGATGAAAATTAATAATGAACATGTATTTCAATCTTTGTTCCAACAACCATCATTTATACTTAGAGGGCAACACACTGCCTTTAAAATACAATATAAAGACAAGACCTCGGACTGGGGGTGTCTTGCCTTTCTTTCTTGGAGATTATTGTTCTGATAATTTGTGCCGAGCCCCAGAAGCTCAGTCAGGGGTTGTGAGTTCGAATCCAGACTTTCTTTCCGACGTTTGACAAAAGTCAATGCGACATGCATCATTTGTCTTCCATCAATGGGCCAAGTCTGTGGAAAAAGCAGCCACTTGCTGGGGGAGATCTCGTATCCAACGATTAAAAATTAGAAAACGCTCGACATTGAATTCCCGCCGAATTTATTACGGGTTTTTTATACAGTAAAAAGAACGACCACCCACAGAATTAAAATACATCTTTTGCCCACTACCTAGAGAATTTTATTCAAAAAATACCCCCCCCACCCACAGAATTTAAATAGCTTGTAGTTCCTCCCCCCCCAGACATTTTTTTCTGGAACAGCCCTCAGTACAAATGTTCGCCATGGTAATGCAATGCTGTGTGCAAGAATCAAGGTCAAAGGTAAAACAAAAGAGTTAAATTGGCCTTTTTCAGAAAGTACTTCAGCCAGTAAATTATGTATTTTCAAATCACTAGGCACTTCTGTTAACCTTACTAAGACACTCTGTGTAACAATGCAGAACCATGTAGCTCAAAGGTTAATTTCCCTCTTCATTGCTAAAGGTAAATCAAAGCGCCGATGGCACAGTAGTGGCGATTGTGTAGAAAATCCTGCAAAGTAAAAATGAATATCAATATATATAGGCATATACGATAATGCTCGATCTCCAACTCAATTCAGCTACACTTTCAGCATTGATTGCTAATTGACACTAGAACGTACAGACGTGTCTAACTTGTACACTGCATGACATCGAGTCCTTTAAACCTTTGTGAACCAGTCTTATCATCTAGACGCTTTCATATATTGCAACAACTACAAAATAAAGCTTTATAATATTGAGATTTAAGAACAATCGATAAACATTCTTGCAAGCTATTTATGGAACCTTTTGGAATTTCCAGATGCCTTATACTGCGTCATTGAGGTATTTTGAGTATTGTGAGAGTTATAGAACGCACAATAATATTTATTATCTGCCCAAACATGAAGAAAGATAATATTTACATAATTTAACTCTATGTAGATATTATCTCAATAAATCTCAAATCTTAGCACTGACATGATTATTATTATTGTTGTTGTTGTTTCTGCTAGCATTGTGGTGATGGTCAAACCAATCGCTACAAAAAACAACAGGACAAAGAGAACTGGTCAAGACTTTGAAAAGTATATAATGTTTTGGCACTGCTTTTTAACTTGCTTTCCCATCGGAGAATATCAATATATCTAAGACACCAATGTTCGTCAACAGACAAGGTCACTATTAATAGTCAAAAGGACAGTTATTTTAAGGTAGGCCTTCTTCAATACTGTTTCATCACCCTTAGTCCTATGTTCATTTTCATTTTAAAACTCAGGTCCATAGATCAGTCATCAAAGTCAAATGGCAATGATTAGTTGGACCATCCTCACATATCAGCATCTATAGACAATGTCTGTAATAAACTTTTATTCACCTTGTTGAGTTGGATGGATTTTGGCTCGGCTCGGCCAGCCTTCTATCGTGATATGTCTGAACAAATTGTTGAAAATGGCTTTACAACCCAATCAATAATAGATTTTGGCAATTTATGATGTTGAAAAAAATAAGTTTTTGTTTGCAAAATTATGAACTGGAATATTTTAGAAAGATTGTTTCCAGTCAATTTGTAATAACTATTCAATCAATACTGTTTATTTTCAGATTAATAACTTCAAGTTTACCAATGGTTGTATTGTTTTTGTACCCAAAAAGAAAGGATCAGGGTATTTGATAACACCTTCAAGTCCAGATTTCAAGACAATTAGTATCCTTTTGCATAACCCTTGCCCGCATACAGTAGCTTTCTGACGCCTCTGCAGCAGATGTATTTTGAAAACATTATGGCAAAAGCAGACATTGCTCATCAGCCACAATGTTTTCAACTCTGTTTTACAGTGATTTATGATATTTTTGCCAAAATGTTTTCAAAATCATCTGCTGCAGAATTGTTGAATGCCAGAAAGGGTTAATCGAATCTCTACAGACTTGTGTTTAGGTTTGTTTTGTATTAATTGTGATTTAAATTCTACAACACGGCCAGTATCTGGTATTGTTTGATTACGAAGCTGGCATTCTTGTTAACCCTTTCCCACATACAACTAATTTGCAGCAGACGACTTTAAACATATTTTGTCAAAAAATGGAAAATCTCTATAATTGAATGGATAACTCAATGACTATAAGTGGAAAACATTGTGGCCAAAGATGAAATTGCTCATCATGAGCAATTTCACCTTTGGCCACAATGTTTTCAAAAGTTGTCTGTTGCTATTGCGTTAAATTGCATCTGCAGGTGGGAAAGGGTTAACCCTATACCCATTCTATGTTTTGGATGACGTTTGAACGTGTTCTTTATAAGGGAGAAAATACTAAAAATGAGCTTACCATTCTGCAATGTTTGACACTATGAAAGTGGTGTGATTTTTTAAACTGGCTGAATGTCCCTCCGAAAGTGTTTTACAAATGTTTCACCGAATGCTTTACATTTGCTGTCCAAATGTTTACAGTATGGTTTAAGAATGCTTTCAGAATAGACCGAATTCTTCTAGCGTGATGATTTTGAAAGGTTTCCTTTCTGTATGCTTTCCGAATGCTTTCAGAACACAGCGAATCGACCTAGAATGGACCTAAATCTTTCCGCATGCTTTGTGCACGCTTTCAAGAAGCATTTGTCATGTTCTAGGTCCATTTGGGCTGTTCGGAAAGCATACGGAACTCAGCAGCTCCAAATTTTCATTCAGAATGTGCACCAATAATTAGACGCACGCTTCCGAAATGTTTTTCGTACATGCCGTATGCTCCTAGAATGCTTCCCAAATACAAATGGAAGCCACATTGGGATGGTTGATGAATATTATTTTGAACATGCACAACAAATCTTTGGAGCTACCGAATGCCGTTCTGTATGCATCCGTATGGAGCCGAACAGCAAGAATGCTCCTAGAACATACCGAATGCTTCCCGAATATGATGTTTTTGCTCCCCGAACATGCAAATTCCTGATCGGAAAACAAACGGAATGGCATTCGACCCCATTGTGATCAGGCCATTACAAACAGATAATCTTAAAGTATTTCACCAGAACATTGCTGCTTTATATGTACATGTTTGTGAACATTGTATTTCCTATATTGTCATTCCTTCCTTATCTTAATGCCAGAACTCTCCTTTGTTAAAGCAAATTCGGACGGCATCATGCAGGTGGAGAAGGTTACGAGATTAGAACTGCCACAGACCATATATGGCATTTCACATCAACACATTTGTGACAAAGGTAAGAGAGTAGAGAGTTTAACCCTTTCCCACATACAGTAAACCTGCAGCAGTCAACTTTGAAAGCATGTTTGCGAAAACCCGGAAAATCTCCATAAATGAAGGTATAATTACTGCACAAATTTGAAAACATTGTGGCAAATGGAAAAATTGCTTGTTTTGAGCAATTTCTCCTTTTGCCACAATGTTTTCAAAGGTCGTCTGCTGCAGAGGCGTTCTAAAGCGTCTTTATATGGGAAAGGGTTAAAAATACTTTGATTTAACGCCAATGTGAGATTTGGACTTTCAAACACTATTTTGAGATTTGGAGATTTTATATTCTTCTTAAAGAAAGTTGTTTTATTTACATAATGATAAGACACGTAGTTTTAATTTTGATGAAATAATTACAGAGAAAAATCATTAGTTTCAGAGAATGATCGAATTTCTTTTCATCAAAAGAAAGGCAAAGGGTAATTAATGCATGTTTTTTCAAGATTGGTCAAGTTTAAGTAACAATATGTATAACCCTTTGGTTTTTAGCTCCACTGGCTGAAAGCCAGTCGAGCTTATGTCATGGCCAATTGTCCGTCGTGCGTGCGTTAACTTTTTCCTTTAAACAACTTCTTCTCCCTAACCACTTGGCCAATTTGGTTGAAACTTCATAAGAAGCATCCTCTCAATGTCCTCTCTGAAACTCCTTCAATTTGTTTTTATCCATCCATAATTCTGGTTTCTATGGCAACCAAAAGAAAAAAATAGTGAAAACTTAAATCTTTTTCTCCGAAAATGTCAGGCCGATTTTCAAATAATTTTGTAGAAATGTTCCTTGGGTGACCCTTTATTAGATTCCTTCAAGAAATGTTGATTGGTTGAAAAACATGGCTTCCGGTGGGCGGGGCTATTTTGCCTTATATAGCTATAGTGAAAACTTAAAAAATCTTCTCCTCCAAAAGTGTTCAGCCCATTTTCAAATAATTTTGTAGAAATGTTTATTTGGTGACTCTCTATCAGATTCCTTCAAGCCGTGTTGATTGGTAAAAAACATGGCCGCCAGAAGGCTTTAAATATCTTCTCCTCCGAAAGTGGTGTGCAGATTTTCAAATAATTTTGTAGAAATGTTCCTTGGGTGACCCTCTATCAGATTCCTTCAAGCCATGTTGATTGGTCGAAAAAGATGGCAACCAGAGGTCGGGGCTATTTTGCCTTATATGACTAAAGAGAAAACTTAAAAAATCTTCCCCTCCGAAAGTGTCTGGCTGATATTCAAATAATTTTGTAGAAATGTTCCTTGGATGACCCTCTATCAAATTCCTTCAAGTCATGTTGATTGGTTGAAAAATATGGCCGCCAGTGGGTGGGTCTTTTTTGCATTATATGGCTATCCTCCGAAAGTGTCAGGCCGATTTTCAAATAATTTTGCAGAAACATTCCTTGGGTGACACTCTACAAGATTCCTTTAAGCCATGGTGGTTGGTAAAAAACATGGCCACCAGGGGGTAGGGCTGTTTGGAGATTTGATTTTTGCCTTATGGCCGTGGAGCGATACTGGCCCTCTTGGGCCTCTTGTTAAAATTTATGAAAGGATTTTCGATTATACACTGAAACAAACAATTTGTACAAAATATCCCATTTTGTTTTCACAAAAATCAACTTTGTGAATAAAATGATGATGCATGTCTAAACAAAAATGTAAGAAGCAAGCTGCAAATTCAAAATTTGTTTCCATTAATTAAAAATGCACAAACTTATATGTGCACATAGTTTCTGCATCAAATCTCTTTCAAATGTGAAACTGTGTCACGTGGATGAAGGGGTCAAAAACTTGGTCATATTTTAGAAAAACTTTGTGAACATCAGAAAATTATTTTCCTTCAAATCAAGTTTATGTTTGAAACTGGGTCACAATGAGTAAAAACCTACATGCAGTTCATTCAGTCAAAATTTAAAAAAATAAACCTTATGAGCGCTCTAGAGGAACTCCACATTCAGACACTTTTTGATGCCTCTGCAGCAGATGCCCTTTGAAAACATTGTGAAAAAAGGAGAAATTACATACAACAAATCTCCAGCAGACACTTTCTGGGGAAAAATAAGGAAAATGTCTACAAATGAAAGCATCGTCACAAATGGAGAAATAGTTCATTTTCTCAATTTTACAAAAGATTTTTAACAGTTGTCTGCTGCAGAGGTTTCAGAAAGTGCCTGTATGGTGGATAGAGTTAACATAAGTATTCATGCATCATCATTAACCCTTTCCCTTATACAACAATTCTGCAGCAGACGACATTAAACATATTTTAACATATTTTGTCAAAAAATAGAAAATCTCTATAATTGAATTGATAACCTATGACTAAAAGTGGAAATCATTGTGGCAAAAGGAAAAATTGCTAGTTTTGAGCAATTTCTTCTTTTGTCACTATGTTTTCAAAAAGCCGTCTGCTGCAGAAGAGTCTGAAAGCGTCTATACCCTTTCCAACAAACAATAAATATCCAGCCAATGACTGAAAGCTTCTGGGCAAAAATATAGAAATTCTAGATTCGACTAATGAAAGCATTGGTGCAATTGGAGCCCAATTGTCCACAAGGTTTTTAAAAGTCTGCTGCAGAAGTTCCAGAGGTTGCCTGTATGGGCGGAAATAGTTAAAAATAACTTTTCAATCATCTGAGGTTTAAAACTCTTTCCGACTTACAGATGCATTTTGACGCAATAGCAGCAGACAGCTTTTGAAAACATTGTGGCCAATGGTGAAATTGCTCATGATGAGCAATTTCCTCTTTGGCCATAATGTTTTCAACTTTATTTAACAATTAAGCTATTTTATGGAGAGTTTTCAGGTTTGTGTCACAATGTTTTCAAAGTTGTCTGCTGCAGATTTGATGTATGTTGGAAAGAGTTAAATAAGACATTCAAGTTCAGATATTTACCATTGATTATGCCTTTGTGTGTGTTTGACCAATTTCAGATTTCATATGTGTGAAAACCGACAATACATGTTACATATATCAACTAGTTGAGGAGGAGGAATCTTACACATTGGTTTATCTTAACGAACTCAGCTTCGGTAAGCCAGGATCCGTGCTGAGATTTCAGTGTTTCAATATGAGGTAATTCCAATTACTTAACCCTTTGCCTTATATAGATACTTTCCGACACCTCTGCAGCAGACGGCTTTTTGAAAACATAGTGACAAAAGAAGAAATTGCTCAAAACAAAATACGTTCAAAGTCGTCTGCTGCAGAATTGTCGTATGAGGGAAAGAGTTAAAACTAACCATTTCCAAAGTGCAGACAAGTTTTGCTGCATCTGCATCAAACATCAATAGAAAACATTGTGGCAAAAGGTGAAATAGCTCATGATGACCAATCTTCCATTTCCACAATGTTTTCAACTCTATTCAATAATTATATCTTTATTTATTGGAAATTGTCCTCTTTCTTCTTTTTTGCTGATTTGTTGTACATGGGAAGAGTTTTAACCGTTTCGCTCATACGACAATTTTGCAGCAGACGACTTTGAACATAATTTGTCAAAAAATGGAAAATCTCTATAAGTGAATGGATAACCTCTGACTTAAAGTGGAAAACATTGTGGCAAAAGCAGAAATTGCTCGTTTTGAAAAAAGCTGTCTACTGCAGAGGCATCAGAAAGCGTCTATATGAGGAAAAGGATTAAAGCTAGTCATATGTAAAGCTATGATATATGGAAAACAAGTAAAAATGTTTTCAAATATTTCAGCATCAATTTATATGGCATTGAACTGATTTAAGCTCACCTGAACTTTAAGTTTGTCTATAGTGTTAAACCTTATATGTCCATAGAAGTTTTCAAATCAAACGTTTGAAAAAATATCATAGGAGATATTGAGGGCTTGGCGTGAAAAGGTTGTAACTCAAAACCTATTTTGAAAATCCTGGATTAGGGGCAATTTTTACCCTTTTGTAAACAATGCAAATTTAGAATGCAGAACGAGCAATGGCACCTAAATTTCCATTGTTTACCAAGAAAAATGATTTAACGCTTATAAAGACTTTATGGCGAGGTAATTAACCTTGGTAAAAAAAATACCAATTTTAGTTACAACCGTTTCATGCCAAGCCCTCGATATACACATAAAGAATTAGTAACCCAACCCTACTTGCTGAATAAATCTGTATGTTGATTGGACTCAAAGCAATCAAAGAGGACCAGATCAGGAGGAGTAATGTGGTATTTCCCCCCACAATGCATCTATTATTATTTAATCCAACCCTATGTTGTGGGTCCTCAAATGAATGGTTGCACTGAGACAAGTCTTTTGCGTAACGGCAACATAGGGTTATAGGACTGTATAAGGATTTTAGAACTTGAAAATTAACTTTATTTAGACAACTATTAGCTCGACTTTTGAAAAAACGAGAGCTATTGTCATGACCCTGGCGGCATCGGTGGTGGTTGTCCGGTTAAGGTTTTTTGTTCAGCTCAGGTTTTTTTCTGTTTTCTATCAGTCGAGCGTCTGTGTAGTACGGGGTGCTCTTGTTTTGAATTCCCACAACTTTAGGGTTATAGGACTGTATAAGGATTTTAGAACAACAAACATGCAAGTCTGTAATAATATACCGGTACATCTTTTCTCAAACGTCAGGATCAGGTTAATTATGTTGAGTAATATGTGTACTTAGTTAGAGGACTAGATAAGAAAGAGTAAACAGGTCTTGCTTCCATGATATCTCTTAGTACTTATTAAAATGTATGTATTGGGTACTCAAAAGAATTACAGAAGAGTGAACACAATATATGCTTTAGTGGTCAAATAAGGATTTTAGAACTTGCAAAATGCCCCTTATTCAGAGCTCTTTAAGTGTCCCCTTATTTATAGCTTTTAAGTGTTCCCTTTCTATCTAGAACTCTAAATCACATTGGTAAGAGGGTTCTTTTGAGAACTCTCAACATATTTTATATAAAACGAGGATTTTATAGATCCTTTTCTGTATAAATCTATAGGTCTGTTCGACATCAGCCACTTCAACATGATCAGGGAAATAGTTGTAGCAGCTATCCACATCCTCTATCGATGGTCAGTGTATTAGATTCTAACCTTCGTGTCAGGAATATTAATGCAGATGCCCAGTTATATATTCTCTTATATAGCAATATAACCCGATATTGTATGAACTCTTAAAGTTCATTTTACTGCGACAATTATTTAGTATGAACAACATATTATTCGAAGGTCTAAAGCAGATTATAAAACTAAATTGAGGGCTTGGCGTGAAACGGTTGTAACTAAAAACCTATTTTGAAAACCCTGGTTTAGGGGCAATTTCGACCCCTTTGTAAACAATGCAAATTTAGGTGCCATTGCTCAGAACGAGCAATGGCACCTAAATTGCCATTGTTTACCGAGAAAAATGATTTAACGCTTTTAGAGACTTTATGGCTAGGTGATTATCCGTGGTAAAAAAATACTAATTTTAGTTACAACTATTTCACGCCAAGCCCTCGAAATGAAATATGTGTCCTATTTAGAGCTCTGACTTGATATATTTCAGTCCATATATACCAAATGAGTGTTGTCTGGCTACAGTATCCGAGGACGTCTTTTTATGGAATGGGGATCATTTAGTGAACCTTGTAAAGCATACAGACCCTGTATCTGAACAAGAGAACAGATGGTGCTATGCTTACTTTGGAAGTCATCCCAGATGCTTGATTAATGCAAACCAATCGGCAGTGAAGTTGTATGATTTAAGGGTAAGATTTCAATTACATCTTTTCAACATACAATATATCTGCAGCAGATGACTTTAACCCTTTCACACGTACAATAAATCTGCAGCAGAGAATTTTGAATGCGTATAGTCAAAAGTGTTGAAAATCTCTATAGATTAAGTGATAATTACTGAAGCTCTGAGAAGCGCCAGAAAGGGTTAAAAACATCTGGGGAAAAATATGGAAAGCTTCTTTTAATGATTATATTTAATAGGGTACAAAACATTGTGGCAAATGGGTACTCTACTTTCACTTTCACACAAGGTCAAAAGACCAAAATGATCAAATCAAACAGTTCTAGTAGACAACTTCTAGGCAAAAAGATGGAGTTTCTCCAAGATTGAAATTTTCATTCTTCAAAAAGTTGAAAACATTGTAGAATAATGAGAAATTGCTCATTATAACACGTTTTGTCACAATGTTTTCAAAAGATGTCTCCAGCTGATGCATCAAAATGCTTCATGGAGCATTCAGGTTCAAAGGTTTGATCCAGGGGGGTCATACCAGTGACTTTTTAAAAATAGGAGAAATGGATTTCCTTTTTTTGGTCAGTATTGTGGGGTTAACTTTACGCTCGACTTATTGTATTAAATGATGGACCAGTACATCGTAACATCATAAGTACTGTTGACTTTCCAGAAAAAGCCATGATATAATTGAAAATATGTTTAAAGCGTCACACAAGACAATACAAACTAAGAACTGGGATCATTATATTCTTCTAGTGCCCTAAACAAACAGCCTTAGCTTTACTCTCAGGGGATGACTTGTGTACAGACGGTAGGGACCAAGTGAGGGTATGCCAGAACAGTCCATGGTCAACCTTTAGCCACTTTGTGGCCACAGATTACTCTTTCATGCTGCTGGACGAACGGTTTCCAAAAATACCGGTGAGTGGTCTTGGTTTACAGATATAATGATTTGGTTAACCCTTTCCCTCATACGACAATTCTGCAGCAGACGACTTTGAACACATTTTGTCAAAAAATAGAAAATCTCTTTAATTAAATGGATAACCTATGACTAAAAGTGGAAAACATTGTGGCAAAAGGAGAAATTGCTTGTTTTGAGTAATTTCTTCTTTTGTCACTTTGTTTTCAAAAAGCCGTCTGCTGCAGAGGCGTCAGAAAGCGTCTATATGAGGGAAAGTGTTGTAAAGTACAGTGATAGTTACGACCTCTCCAATAATAAGGTCCTGGGTTAGATTTAAATTCTTGTTAACCCTTTCCCTCCATGATATAACTGATGAATTGTTGAAAGTGGCATAAAACCCCAAACAATCAATCAATAAAACTATCTTAACCAAATACAACACATTATCAGCAGACAACTTTGAAAACATCTATGCACAAAGGAGGGAAAGCTCTTTAACCCTTTTCCCTCATATGACAATTCTGCAGCATACGACTTAACATGTTTTGTCAAAAAATGGAAAATCTCTTTAATTGAATTGATAACCTATGATTAAAAGTGGAAAACATTGGGGCAAAAGGAGAAATTGCTCGTTTTGAGCAATTTCTTCTTTTGTCACTATGTTTTTTCAAAAAGCTGTCTGCTGCAGAGGTGTCAGAAAGCATCTATATAAGAGAAAGGGTTTAATGAAGGTTTAACCCTTCCCTACAAATAGACACTTTCTAACGCCTCTGCAGCAGATGCCTTTTTGAAAACATTGTGGCTGAAGGAGAAATTGCTAAAAATGAGCCATTTCTCATTTTGCCATAATGTTTTCAACTCAATTCAAATATTTTACTTTTATTTATGGAAATGTTCCATATTTTTTATTAAATGTTTTCTAAGTTGTCAGCTGCAGATTTGTTGTATGTGGGTAAAGGTTAATTGTTGAAAAGAGTCGACAACATTGTGGCATACTGGGAATATTGCTTGTTATGGTCAATCTATCCTTTTTGCCTTTAGGATTTGTCTACTCTCTAAACAGCGGGAATACTGTTGAGGTTTCCTGAAAAAAGACATATAGTATTATTAATTAATATAAGCTGAATGTTTGTTTCACAATCTATGTAAAAGTAAAACAGGTTTAAACTAAAATGTTTATAAGACAAGGAAATGGGAAAAAAAACCTTTGTATAGCAATTCCCTGTCTATAGCAACCACACTTTTAATTTCCCAATTACTAATTTTCTGCATACATGACCCTGCAATTAAAGACCACCAGTCCTGTGAACAAAGACCAGATAGTTCTCTTCCCATGGGCGGTCTTTAAACACTGGTTGGACTGTATATGATAAATGGTTATATTGTAGGTGATGACATTGGGCCACATGCTACAGACGATGCCCCAGTACATATCTCCCATTACAACGGACGACAACGATTTGGTTTACATAGGCAGTCAATTTCAGCCAGTGGTACACAGACTCGTGTTCAGGGGGACTGTTGATCAACCTCCGCAAATAGTTGGACTTCCTAGGAGGATCTCTCCGTGGAGGTGAGAGAACTGATGTCTAACCCTTTCTCTCATATGACAATTCTGGAGCAGACGACTTTGAACATATTTTGTCAAAAAATACAAAATCTCTATAATTGAATGGATAACCTATGACTATGCTCGTTTTGAGCAATTTCTTTTATCACCATGTTTTAAAAAACTGCTACAAAGGCGTCAGAAAGTGTCTATATGAGGAAAAGTGTTCAACTCTTTCCCACCTACAAAATCTGCAGCGAAGACTTTGAAAACATACCCGACAATAATTTGAAACACTGCCTTTAAACTAAAGTATAATAATTGAACAGAGTTGAAAACATGGTGACAAAAAATAAATGGCTTGTTATGAGCAATTTCTTCTTTTGTCATCATGTTTTTAAAAAGCCGTCTGCTGCAGAGGCGTCAGAAAGGGTCTATATGTGGGAAAGGGTTAATGCATTTACCATCTACGACCACCTGCAGCAGACGACTTTTAAAACAATATGGCGAAATGTTTTCAACTTTATATAATAAGTGTTCTTTCATTTGAAGAGACTTTTCATATCTTTTACTAAATGTCTTCAAAGTCATCTGCTGTATATGTGTTGTATAAGGAATCTGGTTCCCCACACTTGGATGTTGTGGGTACTTAATCATCTCATGTGAGCCAATTGTTTCGAGTACACACAAAATAGGGTTGAAGGGTCGATTAAGGATTTGTAATTATTAGTCCAGGGGAGCTATAGGTTTAGACCTCTTCTTTCTGTCCACACTTATATCCTTTAAAATTGTAACAAATGGAGGTAGCCCTACTTTGCGCTCAGAATTATATGGTTAGCATTATGACTGATGTCAGGATAAATGGACCAGTAGTATGGGTAACTTACACAGGAATCTCTGATATAAATGAAAAATTGTTGAAAGTGGCAATAAACACGATACAAACAAACATAGTCAGGCAATATTTCCTATACCTACCAAGTTTGATCAGATTTGCCGAAACGGTGTGTTGCTTACCAAAATTTGATCGCTATGACCTTGAATCTGACCTCAATTAAAGAAAAGGTGTGCCTGGATCATATTTCCTATGCTATCATAACCTAGAGTTACAAAGTTTGGAATGAAGATTCATTTTGGATAGTGTGTGGCATAGCAACATTGGATCACCTTGACCTTGACACCATTTAACCCTTTCCCTCATATAGACACTTTATGACGCCTCTGCAGCAGACTGCTTTTTGAAAACATAGTGACAAAAGAAGAAATTGCACAACATGTGCAATTTCTTCTTTTGCCACAATGTTTTCCACTTTTAGTCATAGGTTATCCATTCAATTATAGAGATTTTCTACTTTTTGACATAATATGTTCAAAGTCGTCTGCTGCAGAATTGTCGTATGAGGGAAAGGGTTAAAGTAAAAGCTGTCAGACCTAGGTTTACTCAAATTCACTTTTTCAAAAAATGGAATATCTCTCTAATTGAATGGATAACCTATGACTAAAAGTGGAAAACATTGTGGCAAAAGGAGAAATTGCTTGTTTTGAGCAATTTCTTCGTTTGTCACTATGTTTTCAAGAAGCCGTCTGCTGCAGAGGTGTCAGAAAGCGTCTATATGAGGGAAAGGGTTAAGAATATGTTACTTTAGAAGAATATAATCATTTTATGATGCATAAAGTAAAACCAAAGTAACAAGGGTTGGCCCTTTCCCACTTGCAGACGCATCTAGACCAATCTGCAGCAGATGACTTTTTGTCATAAAGTTTTCAAATCTTTTCAGTAATTGTACTTTAGTTTATAGAAATTTTCCAAATTTTTGGACGAGTTTAATAAAACTGTTTATGAAATGACAACGAATGTCAGATTCTTTTTATCACATGACGAAACAAACAAAGAAAATCAGGTTTTCCAAAGCTATTTTAATTTCGTCAGTAAACCGTATAACAATGCCACAAATAATTATGCCGATGTCATATTCAGCTTAGTTTATTAAAAGTAATAATAAATAACACTCATGAGATATTATATCTATCACATAAAGTGACTTATGAGGCGTATTTCGATCAAAATGTACTTAACGTTTACAATATTTCTAGATGAAATTTACTGGTTTTGGCGCCAAAGTGACTAACGTATGACGTCAAAACGCTGGCGTGACGTCATTTTCCTAGTATTAGGTCATGTTATATAACACACGTTGTATATAAAGAAATACGTAATGGGTATATTACATCGGATACAAGCATTGTCATGTGATAAATATATATATATTTATGTTTTTTTCCCCTTTCAGTGACTTGAGCTTGATACCGAATTTAACAAACGGTTGTGAATCAGCAAACCTTCTAAAACCAAGACTGACAGCTTCTCTGGCAGGAATCAAAGCAGTGTCACATGACCAACACAGCCACATGGTTTTGCAGGTAAGGTCCTTTCTTTTGAGATCCGCCTATACATGCATACATACCTGTCCCAAAGATTTCATTGCTCTAGTGACTTAATTTCTTATCTGATTGCTATGAAACTTGAAACACATGCTCACAAGCATGGCCTCTTGTACGAGTTTAATTTTCACTGACCTAGGACAAAAGTCAAGGTCACAGTGACAATATTTGTGTCCTAACGATGTCATTGCTCTTGCGACCTTACATCTTATTACATTGTTATGAAACTTCACACATATGTTAACAAGCATCGCTTGTTATGAAATATCGTAACACCCACTTAGGTTAAAAGGTCAAGGTCACTTGTTTGTATGGTATTTTACGCTGCTTTCAACAATCTTTCAGTTATATCACCATATTTCCTGGACAAGTTTCCTTAGAAGTTCTGGTTAAGTTTTGCATGCAACTTAATTAAGAGTCCATATCTCAGTATTTACTTGATGCATTACATTGAAACTTTCTACAATGCTTCCCAACTACCACACCTATGGAAATACTCAAGTTTGATAACTCTATCCCGCATTAAATGCAAATTATGGCCTTTTTTTACTTAGAAATTTTGGTTAAAAGTTTTTTTGTGCAACTAAATTAAGAGTCCATATCTCTGTATTTACATGATGCGTTGCATTGAAACGTTATACAACCCATCCCAACTATCACTCCTATGTAGATTATCAAGTAAGATAACTCGATCCTGCATTTTATGCAAGTTATGTCCCTCTTTTTACTTAGAAATTCTGGTTAATGTTTTGCGTGCAACTTATAGTACTGTCGCAATGCATTCACTCTAATACCCTGTACAGAATTTTTAACCCTTTCCCACCTGCAGACGCATTCTGACGCATTTGCAGCTGACGACTTTTGAAAACGTTGTGGCAAAAGGAGAAATTGCTCATGATGAGCAATTTCCCCTTTTGCCACAATGTTCTCAACTCTTCGTCTGCTGCAGAATTGTTGTATGTGGGAAAGTGTTAACCCTTTCCCTCATACGACAATTCTGCAGCAGACGACTTTGAACATATTTTGCCAAATAATGGAAAATCTCTATAATTGAATGGATAACCTATGACTAAAAGTGGAAAACATTGTGACAAAAGGAGAAATTGCATGTTTTGTGCAATTTCTTCTTTTGTTACTATGTTTTCAAAAAGCTGTCTGCTGCAGAGGCGTCAGAAAGCATCTATATGAGGGAAAGTGTTAAGAGACTATATCTTATTAACTACTAGATGCATTGCATTGAAACTTCATACCACCCTTCCCAACCATCACACATATGTAAACAATAAATTATGATAACTCTATCCAGTATATTTTGCAAATTATGGCCCTTTGTTTACCTAGAAGTTGTGCATGCCACTACATTAAGAGTCCATATCCTAGTATTTATGATGCATTGCTTTGAAACTTTATACAACCCTTTTCAATTTCACAACTATATATACAACTAATTACGATAACTCTATCCTGCATATGTTGCAAATTGTTGCCCTTTTTTCAAAAAGGCTAGCTATACTACTCGTCTCCGCGTCGGCGTTGGTATCACACCTTGGTTAAGGTATTTGTACCAATTTCCTTTTTAGCTCAATTGAGCTCGAATTGCAAGGTGAGATATTTTGATAAAATTGTGTCCGTCAAGCGTCGTCTGTCGTGCATCGTCCGGCGTGCGTCATCAACATTTGCGCTTGTTAACACTATACATTCTATATTTTGCCATATCTCAGTTACTAATAAGCGGTGGAATAGTCAAGAGCGCTGTCCTTCGACAGCTCTTGTTTTTAAGTCTGTTGTATGACTCAGCTGGGGATCAAATCACCAAAGACCTCCTGCATCGGAGGTGATCACTCCTCCACTACACCCCCGAGGCGGTCTAATCAGGTGCTTTGATCATACTTGTGTAAAGTGTTTTACTTTAACCCTTTCCCACATACAACAAATCTGCAGCAGACAACTTTGAAAACTTCTCAAGATACGGAAAATCTCTAGAAATGATGATACAATTACTGAAAACAGGTTGGAAGCATTGTGGCAAAAGGAGAAATTGCTCGTTTTGAAAGGGTTAAACATGTAACATTTCAGCTGGATGGACATGGCGAAGTATTTTATCAAACATTTTATGGAAACAAATCTTGGTCAGATGAAACAGACCTTCAATCCCAAAGCGATGGTTCGTCACATTTCAACCCTGCAGCAATTACGCTAGCCAATGCTTGGATGAGAAAACTAGGTGGCCAGACAGCTACACATAGGAAGAAAAAAGCAAAATCGAAAAAGGATGTTAGACCTTACTTCCAAAGTGAGTATGATACTGAACTGTTTACTTGATATGGTACTACTTTATTTTTAGCTCACCCTAGCAAGATGATGCTATTTTGATTGTCCTTTGTCCTAAATTTGCATTGTTTACAAAGGGGTCAAAATTGCCCCTTAACCAGGGTTTTCAAAATAAGTTTTTAGTTACAACCATTTCACGCCAAGCCCTCGATATGTAAGTCTCAGAAAATCTTTTTGAACATTTCAGAGGCCTAATTTGTCATCAAATCTTCATGAAAGTTCATCAAAAATTTAATTTCCATCAAGTCTAGTTCATGTTTAAAATTGGGTCATGTTGGGTCAAAAACTAGGTTAATTGGTCAAATTGAACACTGTAGAGGCATCCCACATAGATCACAAATTTTAAAATATATGTTTTTTGTAAAGCCCCATTAACACATACAGAGATCGTTGGATTGAGTTTCAAATTTGGCCAAAATTGGCCCAATCTCTCGAATTGTTTCTGTGTAAATGCTTTGGAGATCCTTTTGCGCTCATTTTGCGATCAAAATGCAATTTTTTGCCAACTTCAATGGCTGTCTATAGAGATATTGGAGAGACCATGGTGTTCATTGAGAGATCACGGTGAGATCTATTGAGATTGCTGAGAGATCAGGTGCGACAAAGAGTGATCAATGAGAAACTGACAAATTTGCCGTCTATTGAAAAAGCTCTGTGAGATCATTGGGAGATCAATAAGACTGTTGAGTGCTCATTGGGCGCTCATTGAGAGACAAATGAGAGATTGCCTCCCTCCACGACCGTTGAGAGATTGTTTTCGACCCAGTCAAGACTCTGAGGAGACCGTGGCGACTGTGGAGATCACTAGAAGATCATTGAGAGACTATGGCGATTGCTGGGCACTCATTGAAAGCTCGTTGAGAGATCTAGCCATTTGTTCAACGGTCTCTCAACAGACGCCACCTCTGTGTAAAGGGGGTATAACGTTATTTGTATACCACGGTGGTCCAAGCATTCTTTATCAATTTTCTTTTTTCAAGGATCTTATATCAACATATTAACATGTTTTAATAGAAATGGTAGGAGGACCACCTGTAGCTGATGATTGTTCACTATGTAGCCACAAGGCAGCCCCAAAGAAAAAAACCGCGGGCTACCCCCGGTGCCGTGGTTGTAATGTGCTTTTATCAGAGAGTCGGTTAATAAAGAAGGTTGCTGAAAATGTAAGTGGTTAAATCCTTTCCCTATAGACGTAGATGGCTTTTTAAAACAGTGTGGCAAAAGAAGAAATTGCTCATTATGAGCTATTTTCTCCTTTTGCCACACAATTTTCAACTGATTCAGTAATAATACTTACATTCATAGAGCTTTTCCAAAGTTTTGCTTAGATTTTCTCCTGGTCACTAGTTCAAATTTAACGCTTTCCCTCATATAGACGCTTTCTGAAGCCTCTGCAGCAGACGACTTTTCGAAAACAAAGTGATAAAAGAAGAAATTGCTTAAAACAAGCGATTTCTCCTATTGCCACAATGTTTTCCACTTCTAGTAATAGGTTATCCATTCAATTTTAGAGATTTCCTATTTTTTGACAAAATATGTTCAAAGTCGTCTGCTGCAGAATTGTCCTATTAAGTCAATAAATAGGTCAAACTACCGATAAGGCATGAATTTTTGTCAGACTGTTTATTTGTATCTGAATCTGGGTCATCTTAAGTCAATAAATGGGTCAATCAAGGCATGAATTTTTGTCAGACTTAATCTGTATCTGAATCTGGGTCATCTTAAGTCAATAAATAGGTCAAACTAAGGCATTATCTTGTGGACCGTTTTGACTTCAGAATGATGAAACTCTGTGAGACTGTTTGTTAGATCTCGATATCAACAGATCAACATTTTTGTAAAAAAGTAACCTTATGAACTCGTGTGAATTGTTTCCGATCTTTTTATCTTTACAGGATAGAATTATTCCAATGAAGACAGTACAAAGACCATCTGATCTGCCAGAGAAAGGCGAGCAATCAAAGTTGTGGAATGCGTTGTCTATTAAACTATTTAAACTCCACCAGGATCACAAGAATGTCCATACCTCTAATGCTAAAAAAGTATGTAATACCCCCTTCCTGCATAACCCTTCCCCTCATACGACAAATCTGCAGCAGACGACTTTGAACATATTTTTTCAAAAAATAGAAAATCTCTTTATTTTATTGGATAACCTATGACTAAAAGTGGAAAACATTGTGGCAAAAGGAGAAATTGCTTGTTTTGAGCAATTTCTTCTTTTGTCACTATGTTTTCAAAAAGCTGTCTGCTGCAGAGGCATCAGAAAGCGTCTATATGAGGGAAAGGGATAAAGAAGCATTTATTACTATATCAGTGTCTATTCTAGGAGAGGGGATTGTGCTAATTCTCACACTATCTTGAATGTTCCTCCCTAAATTTGGATGGAAATGCGGAATTCTTTACATAGATGGAAATATGTATCAATTTGTTCATGAAATAAATTTTTCGATACAATTCCCCCTTGTTTTCAAATCCTAGAATAGACACTGTATATCTTTGGCCGGATTGCTCTAGCAATTCCGGTCTATAGATTGGCGATGTCTGTCCGTCATCATTTTGGTTAAAGTTTCAGGTTGAGGCAAAATCTCAGCACTGGAAAGGGTTACAAACTTGAAACTTTGCCTGAAGGTAACCAGTAACAAGTTCTATTGATTTATATGGTTACTTTGACTTTGACCTTGACCTTGGTTTGTCGATTTTCAAGGTCAAATTGCCGACAATCCGGCCTTATTGTCTTCAGAGGTTTCTTATTATTTGTTTGTATGGTGTTTTACCACTTTTGAAATTTTTAGCTAGTCTGTCTTTCCAAGAAAAAAAAGTTGGTCTTTTGTGATACACTTGGCACAAAACTTTAACCTTACCTCATAACTCATAAACAGTTACACATATTCAAATAAAACTTGGTATGCATATTCAAATGAAACTTGGAACACATGTTCCTAGGAACAATACACATGTCTCTACCAAGTCATAGAACTCTGGCTTTAATAATTATTCAATATGGGCGTTGGAGTTTACTGCGCAGCACTCTTGTTTCAGTGAGTTAAATCACAGCCTTTTCTACCAGTTCTGCTGGTCCTTACATCCTGACACCAGCAACTCTGTCCTAATACTAAACCCTCAAACCATCGAGACTTGCATTTGTTACATGTCAGTGCATAACATTGAAGATAGATTTCCTGTATCAAAAGTTGAATGGTGAATAAACTTAAATTTATCTAAATTTATTTCACATATTTTACAGAAAATGGAAAAAGACAATGGATGAATGGATACTTGGATAAATCAAGCTTTGTTAAAAAAATCTTAAGAATGCTTTTTTAAATATACTTTGGAAATAGTAACTTGGCATTTTTTACTCATGATTATTACTCATGGACAAATCACATTTTTATGTGACAAGACAGTGAAAAGTCTAGTTTTTAATGTTTTTGGCTACAGGAAAAAAAGACAACCAACTAATTTGAAAGTTTCAGTTATATTCTGTCTCTGTTGAATATCAATTATTTAAAAAAATATGTCCTTGATGAAACAAAAACAACTTCTGTTTTTCAAAGCAAACACAGTTTAGAAGAACGCAGCTGCTCTTTATTATGAATGAGATTTCAAGCACCGGCTCATGAATATTTTTGAGATTTATATTACTTCACAAACATAAAACGGCTGTTGTAAGTTTCATTATTCAGAAAAAGTTGTCAATTGGCTAAAACAATATACCTTGTTCTTTGGAGCTTATTACCTTTCTAGCTTGGCAATGGTAGCCAAAGAACATCAAGTATATGTTTTCACAGTGTGGGGTCAATAACTTAATTTTTTATTTGATTTTAATTTTTTTTATTTGATTTTATGTTAAACTACTATGTTCTTTCAGAAAACGAGTAAATTGATGAAAAGAACACATATTTGCTATTGTTATTTAAATTGGGGCTTTTGACATTCTATTGAATACCATTGGCTGTGTAATTACAACTTAATTGACATTCTATTGAATACCTATGGCTATGTTATTATAACGTATTTAGGAATCCGCTGTGGTCGAGTGGTTAGCGTCGGGGATTTCGAAACCGGGTGTCCTGGGTTCGATCCCCAGTCGCGGCAATTCGGTCATGGTGGAGTGCTCTTGGGCAAGGCACATTTTCTAGCCTAGTACTGGTTTGTTCACCCAGGGATCATGAATAATTAAATTTAAAATGCGCGCTAAATGACCTTGAGTAGCTGTCGAAGCGCCGTAAAACAATATATATTGATTCATTCATTATAACGTATTTGACATTTCAAGCTATGTTATTATAACGTATTTGACGTTTCATGAAACTATGTATGCCAATGGCTCACATGAGTCTTCACTTTATACTTATACAACAACAACACCTCTTATCACATTACGCGGTTGATATTAATGAAGAATAAAAAATCAAATCTTTTGTGGATTTACTATTTAATCTTGTCAAAGGATTGTTGAATTTCTGAATATAGCCAAAGTAGCTAAGTACAAAAGAGATAGTGGACAGGTCATTGTTTGCCCATTGCTACATCCAGGACTCTCATCAGGGCTGCAGACCATGGATAAAGACTTTGGCTGTTGATTATCTCCTTTCACCGAGTTAGCTGATGTCTTGGGGAACCCGGCTGTGGTTTTAGAATAGTTCTCGCTTGTCATTTCTCCCGTCGTGTTGTGTAGACTTGCTTTAATGGTATTCCTGTTTGTATTGTTACCCATACCTGTGTCGTCTCCTAGATTTCTTTCGTACAACTGTCCTTTTCGATTTTTTCTGCAAAGAACATATTTGATTTTAAAACTGATTGCGTTGCCCGTCTTTGCTTGGATGAAACAGGGATCACTTATCAATGGCCTGTCTGTCTATATTTCTGCCATGCTTTACATTATTGGAAGGTGACACACACGTTTTTGTATGCTCAGCGTTAGCGTTAGTTATATGTTAGCCAAGTAATAGCGAGTCCACAAGTCAAATTGCAGCTATTATCTATCAACCATCTTACTACAACTCTATTAAGATAATTCAATTTCATAGAAAACAAACCAAAATCCTTCGCTGGAGAACATATTTGATTTCAAAACCGATTGCGTTTCCCGTCTTTTCTGGGATGAAACCGGGATCACTTATCAGTTTCCTGTCTGTCTATAGTTTTGCCATGTTTTGCATTATTAGAAGATGACACACATGTTTTGTATGATTAGCGTTAGTTGTATGTAAGCCAAGTGAATCCACAAGTTAAATTGCAGCTATATAACTATCAACAACCTTACTACAACTATATTCAGGTATATCCAATTTCATAGAAATCCTTCGCTGGACGACACCGTATAAAAGGTCATATCAATCGGGACAATCACCGATTTTCTATCTCGTTTATTTATGTGGGTTGTCTCCCCTGTTGATACGAAAGGGTTTTGTTGGCGACTCATTGATTGGCTAACACAAAGGTTAATCTGAGACGACCTGTCATAGGAAGTCTGCAGATCTAGCAGGGAAGTTGAGGTCCGGTTGAAATGAGATTGATATCTATCCAAACGCATCCTTGTCCTGATACACCTTCTTCTATACAACATTTAGCAATAATGTAGACCAAAGATATGCCAGTGAAGTCTAATCTTGGTCGACATTGCACATTGTTCACTTCTCATGTTATAAATTGCAAGCAGTTTGTGCCATAAGGATGATGACACCAGCTGGAGGTATTCAACAGGGTAGCAGTTAATCCTTTCCCCCACATTCAGACGCTTTTTCTCTCTGAAGCAGACGTTTTTTTGCTTGTCTGTTTTTTGAAGAAAAAATGTCGGCTGTTGCGATACTCCAGGCGTCGTCATAAAACTTAAACCTTACCTCATAACTCAAAAACATTTTCAAATGAAACTTAGTACAAATGTTCATAGGAACAATGTGCATGTCTAGACCAAGTCAAATAACTCTTGTCTGTAATAGTTATTCAGTAATGACCCATTTTTTACTTTTAAAAAAATGACTGAGCGTTGGCCTTCGCTCCATGGCGCTCTTGTTTTAATTATTGTGGCAAAAGGAAAATTACTCATAATGGGCAATTTCTCTCATTGCCACAATGTTTTTAACTATTCAATAACTAAGCGATAGTTTGCAGCGATTTTACATATTTTTGTTACGAGGTTTTCAAAATTGTTTTCTGCAGATCTGTTGTATGTGGGAAAGGGAGGGTTAAAAGGAATTCTTGAAAACAACTTACGTTTTCCTTACACCAATTTTCCTTTGTCTGTTCACTGTTTGGTCCGAATACTGTAAACAAATGTTTTAACATTATATGATAAAAGGTTCAAGTTTGTATTTCTAAAGAGCGTAGTGTCAGATCAGCATGTACATCTGTTAAGTCTCATCAGAAGTTGTCAAAACTTTCTTACACGCATGTCAGGGACAAATCTAGCTTTATTTTGCTGCCGTTAAACGGCACTTTCCCCTCGAGAAAAAGGTACCGAAATTCCCCTATTTCTACTAAAATTCCCCTAAACTTAAATTTTTTTTTTTTTTTAAATTTTTTTTTATTCAGAGATATGACTGTAAACACAGTTATTACACATATAATATAACAAACATTGAGACAGTCCGTCTATGTATTTTTCCCCTATTAGGGAAAAAAAAATCCCCTTTTTACAAAAAGGGCACTTTCCCTAAAAACCTAGATTAATCCCTGCATGTATAATTAATATGTAAACAGTGTAGATCTGCATCGATGCTATTCACAAAACCCAACGTGTACCTTTTCCCATGCATCCTAGGCTCACAGTGTGTGTGGATACCAGCCACAATTGCGCAAGATGTAGAATTCTTTTTTTGAAAACTATATTATCTTGTAAGTGATTTGTAACCAAACCCTGGTTTGCTTTTGACTGTATTGACACCTTCAGAGTGATTTTTAGAACATCCTGTATTTTCTGAAATTTAAAGTGAAATTCAGTGCGGGATAAGGGTGACCTATCATTTGACGTCAAATCTAAACAAAAAATGGTGGGATGAGTCCTGAGTTTCTGGTGCTGTAATGATAGATATAAGAATGGACTTTGATTTAATACAGGTTTGTGGCTTCATTGAGATGTTGGGAAAGAACCATAACCCATAATGCTACAATGGTCGCCTATGTAAAATTAATTGCTTCTCTTTGACCTAAAGGTTATAATTTGGTTTGAGAACTCGTTTTGCAAATGTTGGGACTCGGAAGTAAATATAATAACAGAGCTCTAGATAAGGGAATTTGTTTAATTTCTAAAATCCTTATTTTATTCTTTAACCTAATGTTGAGGGTACTACTCAAAATAATTGTCTCAATGAGACGATTCTTTGGAATACCCACATCATAGGGTATGATTAGATGATAAGAGGGATAGTGTGGGGGGAAAGAGCTGAATACTCCTCTTTATCTGGCCCTGAATTACCTAGTCCTCTGTTACTAATATCCTAATTTGACCCAGGGACACTATATTACATATAGTGTCCCTGTTTTACCTTATAACCCTATGATGTGGGTACTCAAAAGAATCGTCTCAATGAGACGATTATTTTGAGTACCCACATCATAGGGTTTGGTTGGATGATAAGAGAGATATTGTGGGGAAACGAGCTCCTCCTTATCTGGACCTCTTAATTATTAATAATTAAAATTTGCTCACCGTTTTAGCTTTACTTCTCAGATAATACCCAATATCTCGGGTGTTAATGTCTTCGTTTGTTTCTAATCTTTTCCTCTTCGATGTGGGCGTCCATTTGGGACTTACTTCGTTTCTGATTTCGGCTTTGCTTATGGAAAGAAAAAAAACAGTACATTAGCAATATTATATATTAAATATGCGATTTTCACAAGTTGTATTAAGAAACAATTGAAGGTCATATTCTGATAAACTCACAAATAACGAATTTATCAAGTGATATCTTCCTCTGTTTAGCATATCTTTAACCTTTTCCGACGCCTCTGTCGCATGCAACTTTTTAAATAAGAGTAGGGGAAAAGGAAAAGTTAGTCTACTCATAATGAGCAATTTCTTCTTTTGCCACAATGTTACAATTTAATTCAACAATTGCCCTTTCGTTTATCGAAAGTTGCGATATTTGTGCCTACACGTTTTCAAAGTCTTTTGCTGCAAGTTTACTGTGTGAGGGAAAGGGTCAACCCGTCTCTTCGTCGTTTAACCCTTTCCCTCATAAAGACGCTTTCTGACACCTCTACAGCAGACGGCTTTTTGAAAACATAGTGACACAAAACGTGCAATTTCTCCTTTTGACACAATGTTTTCCACTTTTAGTCATAGGTTATCCATTCAGTTGTAGAGATTTTCCAGTTTTTGACAAAACGTGTTCAAAGTCGTCTGCTACAGAATTGTCGTATGAGGGAAAGGGTTAATACAAGTATTGCATTATCAGAACTATTGTTTGTTTCGATAATGATCGAAATCTATTTATCCATGAATAATTTACAAGATAGTTTATCGTCAGATCAGGGAAGGTGTAAAATGTCCCGATGTATTGGATTTGTTTTGCTTATGTGTATGGTGCTTTTTGCCGCTTTCTAAACTATTTATGTTAAATCACGGCATTTCCTGGGTAAGTTACCCGTATTGCTAGTCCATGTATCCTGACACCAGGCAGTCAGTCGTAACGCTTACCCTCTAACCCTGGGCGTCAAGGAGTGAACACCATTACTACAACTATTAACCCTTTCCCTCATATAGACGCTTTCTGACGCCTCTGCAGCAGAAGGCTTTTTGAAAACATAGTGAAAAAAGAAGAAATTGCACAAAACGTGCAATTTCTCCTTTTGCCACAATGTTTTCCACTTTTAGTCATAGGTTATCCATTCAATTATGGAGATTTTCTATGTTTTGACAAAATACGTTCAAAGTCGTCTGCTGCAACATTGTTGTATGAGGGAAAGGGTTAATGTATTTGGTACGATACGACCGGGTATCGAACAAGCGACCTCTCGCACCCGAGGAGGACGCTCTACCACTACACTACCAAGGCCTGAACGACCGAGTATCGAACAAGCGACCTCTCGCACCCGAGGAGGACGCTCTACCACTACACTACCAAGGCCTGAATGACCGAGTATCGAACAAGCGACCTCTCGCACCCGAGGAGGACGCTCTACCACTACACTACCAAGGCCTGAACGACCGAGTATCGAACAAGCGACCTCTCGCACCCGAGGAGGACGCTCTACCACTACACTACCAAGGCCTGAACGACCGAGTATCGAACAAGCGACCTCTCGCACCCGAGGAGGACGCTCTACCACTACACTACCAAGGCCTGAACGAGCGCAATGTGAAATTATAACCGTTAATCATAAACAGAAGCTTACTGACGTCTCTGCAGCTGACGACATTTAAAAACATTTTGACAAAAGAAGATACTCGGCTCACAAACTTACATATCTGAAGATTTTCTATATTTTTTCCAGGATGATTCCTAACTCGTCGGCTGCAATTTTGCTTTATGTGGGAAAGGTTTAACAACATTAAAACTCGGTCTAGCTATAGTGTAGTACTTATTGGTTCCCTTGCCCACAGTGATATTTTCCGTGTAAACTGTCACACACTGAAAACATCACTAAGTCAGTATATTATACCGAGGGCTTGGCGCGAAACGGTTGTAACTAAAATTGGTAATTTTGTTACCAAGGTTAATCACCTCACCATGAAGTTTTTATAAGCGTTAACTCATTTGTCTTGGTAAACAATGGAAATTTAGGTGCCATTGCTCGTTCTGAGCAATGGCACCTAAGTTTGCATTGTTTACAAAAGTGTGAAAATTGCCCCTAAACCAGGGTTTTCAAAATATGTTTTTAGTTACAACCGTTTCACGCCAAGCCCTCGATACACACATTGCTGTGTGAACTGATTCGTTATGTTCTCGTCATGCGACAGAGTTCAGGTTCCAAAACTATAAACGTTTAATCTATGCTCAGAGTTTGTGCTAAAGAATCTGATTGGCCAGAAACAAAATTGACCAATCCGAAGTCTTATTTAGAGGAAGGAGTTCATTTCCGAGCACAGGGAACGTTTTAAGAGTGTTATTGATTGATTGGGTTTTACGCCGTTTTTAACAATTTCTCAGTTATATCACGGCGGCCAGTTAACCTACTCATTTCCTGGTTTTCTAACACCAGTACTCCAAACAACAATCTTCCCAAGCAACTGACTGCTTTTCCACACAGACTTAGCCCATTGGTGGACGACGAATGACGCATTGTCCTTTGTCAATCGTCGGAAAGAAAGTTGGCCGAGCCGGGATTCGAACTCACAAACCCTGGATTGACAGCCCGCGTCGCTACCGACCGAGCTTCCGGGGCTCGGCCAGAGTTTTATAGTTTCGTATCAAGATTAAAATGTTCTTAATAGGACGAAATCATAAGCAATTTACTTTGTATACCTTGAAGATCTGGTAAAATACGGCAATGTCGAATCACTCGTTTGTTTCAGGTTTACCGCGTAATCGAGTAGACTTTCCTCCATTGATTCATCTTCAATGTGAATGGCCGGGGCTAACTTGCGTGATATTTCACGAGTTGTCGGATGATCCATTGCGTTATTAGCGCTCTCGTCGTAGATATCCAGATTTTCCAATGAGTCGGAGTTCTCCTTCACTTCCACGTTCAGATCAGATTCACTAAAATCCGTCCGTTTGATTTCTTTTTCAGAAGAGGAAATTTTCGTTTCTATGCTGTTACCGGATACACATAGTTCGGGTGATTTACTTTCCTCGGGAGTTTTATTGGGAGTTGTTTCTTCGGAATATGTAATATCAGCATCTGAGTCCGCTAAAGACGACAGTTCACTGCCAATTTCTGATCCATTGGACCTATACAGGTTGTAGGTACCTGTTGAAGGGGTAACCCTTAAATGCTCGACTTTGATATCTGCGCTTTGCTCTCGTAGTTCGATACCAACAGTTTCCACTGTCTGGTCGTCATCGTCAAACCGTCCAATTTTCAAAGGTGGAACATCTCCGCAGCATTTAGCATATGGTTCCGGTTTTCTTTTTCCTTTATCGCTGGACTTATGCAGCCACACTCTCGTGTCTTTTTTGAATAATTTGACCTTGCCATCTACCACACATTTAAGGGAATAAAGGTCCTCTTCCATCTCAAAACATGCATTGTTTTCCCGAAGAATTATTTGGCCATTATCTAATGGTGTTGACTCGTCACATCGTTGTTCAATTGCATCCATATCCTCATTAGATGCTCCAGTTGTATTCGTATTGGCGTTGACGGAGGAATCCACGTCGTCTTCGTTATTGTTGTTGTGGGTATTATTTCTTTGAACAGCACGCGGCATTTTTCTTAGCTAGCAATATGCCTTATTCTTAAAACAAGTTTTATATTGTTCGTCAATAAATAAACTATATTGACACCGGATATGACGTCATTATAGGCGACGTTATTTTACGAGCCGTAACGTCATTTACAAAATCCCGCCAGTTATGTTAGTAAGACTTCATGCTAAATTGAGCCGAGCCCCGGTATCTCAGTCGGTAGCGACGCGGGCTGTCAATCCAGGGGTGTTGACTTCGAATCCCACCTCGGCAAACATTCTTCTCGACGTTTGACAAAGGTTATTCGTCTTTCACCAATGGGCTTACCGACTATGTTGAAAAGCAGCCACTTGCTTGGAAAATATGTTGTTTGGATGACTGGTGTAAGAAAGCTAGATACTACCTAATTAGGTGAACTGGCCGCCGTGATATGACTGAAACATTGTTGAAACGGCGTTAAGCCCCAATTAATCAATGCTTATTGAACCTCCTCACGCGAAAACCGACCTTGTATTCTTGTATAGCCGGATTTTTATCATAACCATTGTATAGTGGTTTCTAGATAACGAAAAGCGAAGAACCTGCTCAGCCTATGCAGGTTTATCTCATCGCGAAGGACCGAATTCGGTGTTCGTGTACAAAGTAGCTTAACGGAGCACTTGCAATTGGGCGGGAAATGTCCCGGACAAAAATGTTAAGGTTGAAATAATTCAATATGTTGTTATCCCCTTACCTAATAAAAGACGCATCGAATATAAGTTTGGCGTCGTCTGAACGGACGGAGCCACATTTATGGTATGGATAGATGGAATAGAACTTATTAATTAAAGAGACATGTTAAGCACCAGTAGTAGTTAACTCATACAGAGTTTATCTAACATTGTCTCAAACATTTCAGTATAATGTCCCCTTTAGGTGTATATGTACATTTATTATATATGTATCATGGTTTTTAATCACAATTGCCTTATGAACATATAGGCCACATTTTTATAACCAAACTTCATGACAGTTTATCAAAACATTCATCTCAGTCAATGTCCAAACGGGGTCACGAGCGGTCAAACTCTAGGTCACTAGGTCAAATTTTAGAAAACACTATTTGTTTTTATCAATTCCTCATGATTAGTGACAATGTGGTTTGAATTGACTCTTTCCCACACTTAGCCGCTTTCTGACGCATTTGCAGCAAACGACTTTTGAAATCATTGTGGCAAAAAGATAAACTGCTCATTATGAGCAATTTCACATTTTGCCACAATGTGTTCAACTCTATTATAAAACTAAATGTGTATATAAGGAGATTCCAAAGTCATCTGATGCTAATACTACAGGCGTTAGCGTTTTCTTTTGAGAACATTTAAAAAAAAAATACACAATACCTTGTTAAAGTACTACAAATAGTCTTTATGTGGTACATATGCTATACAAATAACGACCGTATTTTTATCGTATGAGAAAACTCGGGGAATCCCAAACATGACCTTGTTACTATAAATAGACTCCCTAATTGTATTATATATAAATTATTTTTATACTATATTGGCCTTATAGAGGGACTTTTTATAGTAACACGGGAGGGATTCCCCAAATTACCATTACGATCATTTTTATACGACCGTTTTTTAAAAACGGTCCGTATTATGGTATCGTCATGTCCGTCCGTCCGTCCGTCCGTCCCTCCGTCCGTCCGTCCGTTCGGGTTTTACGCACTTTTTTCTTACATACTTTGAGCTATTGAGCTGAAATTTTGTATAAGGCTTTGTAGTGATGTGTCACAGATCAAGTTCATATTTCCTGGGATTTCGTCAATTTTTGAATGAGTTATGCCCCTTTTTGGACTTAGAATATTTTTTAGAATATTTGTTTTCCGCACTTTTTTTCTACATGCTTTGATCTATTGAGCTGAAATTATGTATATGGCTTTGTAATCATGAGTTACAGATCAAGTTCACATTTCCTCGGATTTCGTCAATTTTTGAATGAGTTATGCCCCTTTTTGGACTTAGAATATTGGTTTTCCGCACTTTTTTCTTACATACTTTGAGCTATTGACCTGAAATTGTGTATTATGCTTTGTAGTGATATGTCACAGATCAAGTTCATATTTCCTGGGATTTCGTCAATTTTTGAATGAGTTATGCCCCTTTTTGGACTTAGAATATTTGTTTTCCGCACTTTTTTTCTACATGCTTTGATGTATTGAGCTGAACTTATGTATATGGCTTTGTAATCAAGTGTCACAGATCAAGTTCATATTTCCTGGGATTTCGTCAATTCTTGAATGAGTTATGCCCCTTTTTGGACTTAGAATATTTGTCAATTTCTGCATGAGTTATGCATTTTTCATAGTTTCCCATTATTCTTTAACAACTTATTCCTGAACGACTTTATTAACTTTTTACAAACAAACAATATATCAAAACAAAGAGGAAACTTACAAAGAAGTTCCTGACGGGCGTATTATGTACCGTTTGCGGTACTCTTGTTATCATAGCGTATGGACAATTTAGAAAGACATTTTAAGTATTTTAACTAGTTATTGTGTTTTTTTCCGCATTTTCTTCTGTAATGGAAATTCGGACGCCTGTGTTTAACTTTCAACCACCTTGGAAACGTCATTACACGCTAAGGCGGTTCTTATTTTTTATTTTTTTAAAAGTGATACCGAAATATAAATATGATAGTTTTAACAATAACAACGAAGAAACTGATAACGAATTTAGTAAGTTAATTAGGGTTTCAAAAATACATGTAGATGAATACAATTGGATAGAAGATGGAGTATAATTGTCAAGTCTTTTAGACATTTTATCCGAAATAGAAACTCTACAATATGCATTGACTCGGTTTGTCAGTGCTGTTCTGATTGTGGATTCTGCGTAAAGTATCGACCCGGATCAGCCTAAGTATGCCGCGCAGGCTAACCTGGACAGACACTTTTCGCCTCCTGTGGTTTTTCTGTTTCAGGAATCATTACTCTATACCTCTATCCCCCCCTGAGACGTAATGTGTCGGTCCGGATCAGTCTGCGCGGACTCCTTCTCACTCGTCTGTATGTTCGAAAATGTCAATGATCATTTTGCAAAAGTATGATCCACATCTATCGAATATTGGTCGGACAAAATTGACCGAAAATAGGTCAGGGACAGTTTGGACACCAACAAGAGAAATTACTAATTATTTGATGTATCTAGTTCTTACCGAAGACAACTCGTTATTCGTAACGTTCATGTAGTTTGGCAACTTACCCTTGTAACACATTTCTATAAATATTTATGCGAAACAATTTGTCTCTTTGTTTATTGAACGAGGTCATCAAGATAAAATGGGCCGGGTCGCCCGAAAACTGACATTCGGATGTGTTTTATTTGTTTGTATGGTTTTTTGCTCCCACTCAACAATTTTCCAGTTATATCACGGTGTTTTCTTGGTAAGATATTAGTGAGTTTGTCGTAATGATTACCCCACAACCCCGAGCGCGAAGGAGCGAAAGCCATATTACTACCATTTTTAAAGTTTGAGATAGACTTATTCTGAGCAATTTCTGCTTTTGCCACAATGTTTTTGGCGTCGGAAATGTATGAGGGAAATGGTTAAAGGTCTGCAATAGGACGGATACAATTAGTAGAACACATGTTTAGTTTAATCGCAATTTTACCCAATTAGTGGTATATATGTAGTTCTTGGAAAAGGAAAAGTTCTTGTCAAACAACTATTCTAGAAGCCTCTTAAGTTAATCCTTTCTCACGTACAGAGGCTTTCTTGACGCTTCTGCAGCAGACGACGTTTGAAAACATTGTGGCAAAAGGAGAAATTGCTCATGAAGAGCAATCTCTCATTTTGTCACAAAGTTGTCATCTTTATTCACAAATCGTGCTCTCATTCATAGAGAGGTTTTCATATTATTGTCTTCAAAGACGTCTGCTTGCATATTTTTTGAATGTAGGCTAAAACGGCTTAGATACATAACCGACCCTACCATCATTGAATGTAATCGCAATGGCCCCTCAAAAGAAAAAACCCGCCAACTGTCAGTTTTCCGGTGACTTGTCTTAATGATATACCATACTACATAAAAACCACTTTGTTCAACGCCTATAATTCTGGGAAATAAAATGTTAGGTTCTATTAGCCCTGCTATGTCATTACTGAAGCCACGTCAGTTCAGTTAGTATCTTCGCCATCTGCGACATGTGAAGACTCCCCATGACCCTCCCACTGACCATCTATATGTTATTAGTCGCCGGGTAGAAGCCCGCGTCTTATATTTTTATAATAGCTTTTCGGAAATGACATGGGAGGACGGGTTATTATTAGAAAAAAAAAACTTAAATGTCTTGAACATATTACAATTGTGTTTGTTTAAAAACACTAAGTTATGCCACATCTAAAATGAAATAGATAATCGGATGTATTTGCAGTTTCTTTATTTTGACTCGTATTTATGTTTTGTTTTATCTTATTTCAAAAAAAGACAAAATAGTTCCTGTTAGACTTGCTGCAGACTGTTATGTGTCAATATCGAGATACAAATCACGTCGAATTCTCCTTTTAATAGCAATTTTAACCCACTGAATGTTATTTTCATGTTCATTTTCATGTTCAAAGAGATGTATTTGTAGAATTCATTTAATAATGTTAATCCATGTATATCTAAAATAGGAACCGTTTCTAAGCTAAATATAGTATCCTATTGTGTCCTAGTTTCGTGACATTTAACATCGATTTGCGCGCATGCGCATTTCGATATGAAGAAGCGAGTGGTCATGTCGCAGAAACTACCTCACACGGTTTATTGGGTAACGTGTATCGGTCCATATAGAGTATATAGGGCTGTTTTTACTTATGAATTGATAACTAAAGTTCTATTTATCCGATAACATTTTTGCAAACACTTTTGGAAAGCCGAATTTATTATGGTTGTTCACATATTTTTTCGATTTTTTTATCTTTATAGGAACATGGTCTTTTTTTCAGTTCCAATACGGTACCATAAAATCATAGTTTTCCCTATATGTCCAATGTAAAATTTGAAAATTATGAGAAGTAGTGTGTATTTAAAAGCTGTTTACGTATCTTTAATATATAATGACATATTTTTTCAATTAATTTCAAAATCTAGAGATGCTTATCTTTTCAACGGTATATTTTTTTATTGTTTAATCAGTTGGGAACATGGTCTTTTTTTAACAAAATTATTAGTAATATTTCTATTTTTCACTTTTTACGTCCGCGAACAGAACCAGAACGAAACTGGTCACGTGACTACCTGCGGGCGATAGTTGATGGTCGCGTTTCTTATCTAAGTCCCTGGGGCTAGGTTGAAACTGTATATTAGGTCACTTGTATTTTCACAGTTTTTACAGCGCTAATTGGCAGCGAAGATATCTGCTTTTCCCCATCTATTTGACTCAACAACTTTTGGTCGTTATTTCTTCTCATATTTTTTACCAAATCATTTTAGGGATTCCCTTTCTTATATTTTTTATAAATGTACAAAAATATTAATCGAAAGGTTAATACAAAAGAGATGTCTGATTTTAAACAAATATTTTTATCTTACAGTAAACAAGTTCTATATAGGCAATGAACGTATATTGACATATTCAAATATGTAATAGCTCATGAATATATCTTAATTTCTCCTATTAAAAAAAAAAGAAATGTTCTTTTTTTCTCTTTTTTAAATGAATAATTTGTATATAAAATATTTGTCAAGCGAAAATGTCCAATGACGTTAAAAATAGTTTGTCGTAACGTTGCAGCGCGGGATAAATTAATCAGTTTTATTGTCTTTATTTGCCTCGGGTCATAAGTTTATTGGTCATAAAACAGTAGGGTGCCACTAATTAACTGATCATGAAGGGTAATTTGTAAAGAGAGCATTTGTTTGTTGTTTTTATGATGACGCTTGGTGATTTATTTTTCAAAACGAATTAATCTTAATGAAATTAAGAATTAAGAAATAAAAACTAAGACATTGGTCCTTTTTATAGTTAATTTTTCTGCTTATTATATTGTAGGCGTGAATTTGATATTGTCAATATTTGTATTAAATATAAGTCAGTGATTATTAACTACATATATCTAGATTGAAGCCAAACACATGTCCATTTTTTAACAAAATTAAATTCGATATTTTCCCCCTAACTTTTGTCATCTGTTTTACTAAGAAAAATAGAGATCGCAGTAATTTAAGTTAGGATATCTTGTTGTTTTCTTTCAAAAATTGTACAAGTGTATGATAAAATGTATTAGACTAACTTTTTAATTAAACATTAAGTTGTCAAATACAAAATATTTTTAAAATAACATCAGAAAATGCCAACTGATTTATTTCACTGGGTGAATGAATGAATGAACGAAATTGAGAAATATGAATAAATGAATGAAGGAATGAAATAATTAATGAATGAAATCGTTGTGCCTCCAGAGGGTGTCATAAAACTTGAGAAATCTAAAATATTGATTATTTGACCATATTTTACGCATGTTTGGTTTTATGACCCTAAGAGAGCAAATAATTGCCAACAAAGATGTGTAACTTTAAAGATATAATAAAATAAATGCTGTACCATGTCCCAAGAGTTGTAGAAGAGTATAGGAATCTGGCAAAGAGTGTAGAGAAAACAAATGACTTAATTAAGCAAATTCACCAGTCAAAATATAATAAGATATACCCAACACATGACGCCCTACTTGTTAGAAAGCGACTTGAACTTAGTTGTGTGCAGAATTGCAATAGGGAAAAGCGGAAGAACGTAAGAACGTAACAACGGACAGTACATTTTGGGTAACGATCGTTGCAAATAACTAAAAAAAAGCTGAAAATAATTGACGAACAAATTGAAGCCAATTTAAAATATCAGCCTGAAACGGTAACTGGAGATTGTGACTTGGAAGAATTGAATGCAAATGAGCTGAAAATGAGACTAAGTGCAATAGGTGTACGCACCAAATTCAGAATGAAAGAAAAATTACTAGATTTACTGAAATCAAAATTACGATCATAATCACGGGTGCATGCCAGATTAATCAGTGAAAAATATGCTTAATGAGATGTATGTACATGTATTAGATATTTATGTCTTATAAGTATCGTATAATGATATATAAAGTTATGAATATTTTGTTTATAAAACATAAATAAATAAAATAAAGCTTAACAAATAAAAAATTAAAACAATTAAATAAATAAAGATGAAATAAATTATTTTACTATTTAATTGTTATCATGTCTTCTTTCTTAATACATTGCATATGCCATTTTATTACATTAAAACTGACACAAAAATTGATTAAGCAAAAATGTAATTTATAACAATTTTATCGATTTAATCCTAATATGCCCGCAGGCAAAAGATGTAGCGACCGGTAATCGGAAAATGTAAAGGGAAGCAATATGTTATCGACTACTAGACAGAGTAGCCTTTATTGGATTTTATCGATTTAAGTGTCTGAGGTAGTTTCTGCGATATGCAAAATATTATTTTATTTTAGATAAAAGTATCAACATAAACTTGTAACATAAAGAAAACTAAGAAATATTTTGAAAATATGTCTCAAATATATGCCTGTTTATCGGTCATGAACGTCAAAACGCTTTCTCCACAGTTCGTGACCTAATTTCATATTGCCAAAATATAAAGGGAAGTAAGCGGAAGTAAAATGTAAACTTATAAAAACGCTTACATGACATTGACGAGTTATGCAGTCAAACAATTTCGCTGGAAAAATTTATTTCTTATACGTCACGCTCCAAATGCAAGGGCCGAATGTAGGAGAAAGAAGGATATGCTCTGAAAAATGTTGATCATGTGACTAGCGTATATACCGACTGCGTAATGTTTGCACACGTCACTGTTTATAACTGTTTTCACTGGTTAATTCACTTCATATACTTAAATCATTTTATTTAACACAACATATAAAATTCACATAAAAGATAATATAGAAATGCTTTTTTGTTCTCGAATGCGGTGAAATAAAACACGCACTAAAGCTTTGCCTGATTTATTTCACTTTCTTAATATATGTGATATTAAATGTTTATTTGGCTTGAAACAAATTAAGAAAAGAACAAACTCTGATAAACAATAATTTTAGAAATAAAGGAAATCTGGTCTTTCGCACCAAATTAATTTCATACTTGCCACCTTTTAAATTGTAATGGAACTCGCAACTGGCAATTCCCTTGCGCCAGACGTATATTGTATGCATCAATGATCTTAATACACAATTTAGCTGATATTGCGTTTCAAGTGTGGTCTACTTTTTAAACATATGAGGATAAATTTTAACATCTGTGAAATACTTCTTATAATTATTATTAAAAGGGAGGAAGTTCGTGTCTTCAGCAATTTAACCGTTTTCTCAATGTTTTAAACGTTTAAAAGTTTTCATTGCTGCTTCAGACATGGAAAGGGTTAAATAGCTTTTTATTGCATGTATATTTAAATCCCAAACTGTGTTTGTTGGGGTTTTATTGATAAATACAAAACATCCAAAATCCAGATCATAAGAAAGTCTCTTCCAGGTTTGAAATTGGACCGCTCAATTTTTCGTCCATCAGTAAATTTGGTAAAATGTCATGTCTACGTGGCAAACAATGTAGATTTCGGGAGAGACAGCTGTCTCACCCGAATCTACATTATTTGCACAAGTCTTTAATAGCCTATTGTGTTAACCCTGAGTCATCCGGGGTCAAAATCTAGGTCACTATGCCGTATCGAAGACCTTGTAAAACCTATAGAGAACTAACTATGGCAGAATTGTTGTCTTGGTAGTATCTAGGCTAAATTAAAATATGGGCGGCATTCATATGTCAGAATGTTTGACTTGTTAACATGAAGGCTGTCTTCAAATACGGGACATGTTGGGTAAAAAAAGACTATAACGGTAATAAGGCCAAATTTACTATAAAAAAATGCCTCATTGCTTCTTTCGAAGCTACATTTTTGTACTTCAGCATATTGAATCGGAAGACACTCACAATCACCATGGTTCAAAATTGGCATAGTAATCAAAATCCCCATGGTTAAAATGCCAGGGTATTCAAAATCCCCAAGGACAAAATGATGGGGTATTCAAAACCCCCATGGAGAATTTCTGTGTTTATTTTGTTTGTCACTGCCAGTCATTTAAATCATCATATCCCCTAAATTAGATTCCCCCCAGTACTTTGGAATGTACACAGTACATTGAAGACAAGGACAGAACAAATAATCAGTGCGAGTCTTGGAATAATGCATTGGTGGGACATAACAGTCCTTATCTTTGAACTGTAGTGAAATGCATTGGAAAAGATGCAACAATGGTGGCTGCCGACATTCTTCGGTGTGACCTTGGTGAACAGACGATGAAACGTGTAAAGAAGGCCACACATGCACATCAGCAAAGGCTTAAATATCTATGTGTTCAGTATGTAAGTGGTGCCAAGTCCCTTGAGGAATGTCTGTCTGGCATTGGACATGTGATTAGAATAAAATGAACTCGGTGTTTGAAGTGTTTGAAGCGCAATGTGATTTTGTGGATTGTGCTAATATGAAATTGTGCCAAAATAGAATCAAAACGGTAACTTCCCATTTCGTCTAATCCCAATTCGTCTACAGTATTTTGTCCATTCTAATTGAACTAATACCCTTCTCAACCCTACAAATACCTTGACATTATGCATGTCATTTTGCATGGGGCTTTTGACTACCATCGTGGGGATTTAGAATACCTGTCATTTAGCCATGGGAATTTGAGTACCATGCCAATTGAAACATGGGGATTTTGATATACACCATGTAAACAAATGTCAGAATGTATGTCAAGATATCTATAGGCTAAATAGTACTATTGAGCCAAACACTAGTAATAAGGCCAAATGGAGAACATGTCGTACACATTCCTCCGGAAATCACAATATTTGCTATCCTACAATCAATAACACTCCAAAATACAAACCAAAAACACAACAACATATACATAAAACCATATCTCTCTTCCTTTCCAACCCTTCAAATAAACCAATATATCCTAACAATCCCTCCACACCACCACCAACCACCCCCACAACAACACACTCCTCAAAAATCCCAATCCTCCTCTTCTAAAATCCCTCAATACCCCCCTCCTCCCCAATCCCCCCCCTCTCCTCAAAACAAAATACCACCATAAAAACCAAAATACACTTAACACCCAACCAAAACTCTCAAAACAAAAACTCCCACCACATAACCCCTATCCTCCAATCCTACATCTTTCCACTTTAACTCACAAAAACCCTCTCCAAATCACCTCCAACATATAAATAACCCCACCCTAAAATTTTCTATCACCCCCCACACCCCACCCACCATTCAACCATATCTCCCCCCCCACCCCCCCAACTCCTTAAAAACCCACCCAAACCCAACAAACCCCTTCAAAAACATAAATAAATATACAATCTTAAACTTTACTAAAATCATATACCTAACCCATCATCTACCCTTAATTACATTACAAACACTACACACTACTTCCATACTTACAAATACAACTCACCACTAATAATCAATCATAAACACCACTCTAAAATCCTAACTCCCCCCTTCTCAACAATATTCCCACCCCCACCAACACTACCCTCCCCAAACTCAAACTCCCCCAATAAAAACAACCACTATCCACAACACCACATTCTCAATAAACCTCACTCATATACTCACACAACCCATACTAAATAATCTCAATTAATACATATTTTCACCCTATAACCATCAAAAATAAACTCATTCTACTAAAAACCCAATCTTCTCCCACCATTACCAAACCCATTCTCACACCTACCTCACAACAA
>JASEVX010000002.1:131107100-131181858 GCA_031761405.1 Serripes groenlandicus | reverse complement strand
CGCCGCGGCAAGACCAACCATCTATTTAATCTTTATTTACTCCAATATTGAAGATTACAAGAAAACACCCTTGGCGCTCAGGGTTGTGGGGTTAGCATAACGACTAACTAGCTGGCGTCAGGATAAATGGACCAGATGTACTGATAACCAGGACATACCATGACTATTACTGAAAAATTGTTGAAAGTGGCGTAAAATACAAAACACTCAATAAGTCAATCAACATATTTTCGTTTTTACTCATATTATAACTCTTAAATGATATCCTAATTGTATGTGATATAATTACTATACACTTTAAACATTTGATTTATATAATTATAAATGTTTTATGTTGACCTGTCATTTGTTCTTGTTATATTGAAGAATTCCATAGTTTTGCGCCGCGGCAAGACCAACCATCTATTAATCTTTATTTCCTCCAATATTGAAGATTACAAGAAAACAATGTAAATGAAAATGAAAATGAAAATAATAGAATGGAGATACAATTGATAGAAAAAGAAGAAGAAAAAAGAAAAAAAAAGAAGCAAAACAACTGTGAATGTGAATATGCACACCTGCATTCAGACAGACGTATAAACGCCTCCATAATGTGTACACATTCACACACATGTACAAACATAGACACACAATATATACATGAACATGAAAACTGTACAAAATAGACAAACATAGACAAACAATATACATGCACATGAAAAAATACAAAACTATTGCATAACTTTTAAACTGTTCGGGAAAATTTCCAGGGGCATGGTAAGGTCAGCTGATTCGTTTCCCGCGCGCGGCACTTCTCGGTCAGTTTTCAAGGACATGGTAAGGTCAGCTGGTTCGTTTCCCACGCGCGCCACTTCTCGGTCAGTTTTCAAGGCCTAAAAAAGAGGCCATATCTCAAGTGTATATTAGTTTCTTCTACATGTCACGAGAGGTCAACCAGCGATAAATTTCGCGCTTTGATGGTTCGTTGTCGTTAAATGACTAAATATTATTGAAACCGGCGTTAAACCTCAAGAAATCAATCGTTCCATGTGTTGGAAAAGTAGCCAGTTACTTAGAAAGAATGTTATATTGAAGTCTGGTGATAAAAACAATTACATCTATATCAACAGCTTCATAACCCGTATAAGAGTGTAAATCTGGTTTAAGTCCTGTATGCGACTTTTTTTTGTTCACCACATCGCAGTGTTACAAGGTATCATCATTGTATTAAATCAAAGGGTCATTTTAACCATAGCATCCAACAAAGTTGACCATCTACATCGGGAGGGTTGAATTTTTGTTTGTTTGACCCAGACAAATATTCAAGCATTCACCTCTTTCTTCGCATAAACTTAGGAATTTCAAGGGACATGTGAAAGGTCCGCTCACGGTTGTGAAATTGTAACCAAGGTAAATATTACGTAAGTATATGCCCTTAGGTAATAATAACCTTGTTCTCAAATCTCTCATAATATAGCAGAAGTTCGTTTTCCCTTAACTTCATACTAAGAAGATTTGCGAGCAGTAATTTTTCTAACTAGAGAATGTGTCGCAGTGAAGCGAATGAGCTCCTAAATAATATCAGTTAAGATGCATGCTTGCGTCATGGAACGCTCATGAACAAGGTACGATTCCCTACTCTAGTCTAGTAATGATTTGAGACTTAGGATAAGTGTAGTGTCGCCGTGATATGATTGTAACATTGTTGAAAACGAGTTTTGCATTTGGCAAACTAAATTAATTCAAACCATGAAATATCATTACAAATAATTGTTCTAAAAATCATTGATTTAGGGATATTGAGGTACAAGGAGATTGGCATATGTGTCAACGTTGTAATAAACTCTAAATCATCTTTTTTTTCTTCTTTTTCTTTCTGTGTTACTCATGGGTTCGAATTCTTGGTTAAATCATCATACATCTTAACGATGTTAAAAATGTGTATATGGAGTGGGTTAGCTAACCGTCGAGATCTGACTGATATACTGTTGAAAACCGAATATTTACTCCATTCTAAAGGATGGCTCTATAACTCAACAGTAGATTTTGCTGTGAGGTTCAAGTTCGATCTTGCTTTTTTGTTACCCGGCTTCTAACAAAAAGAATATCGTCTTAACCTGTTTGCTCCAATAGATAACAAAGGTTTAACGAAAATAGTGTCGGGGGTAACCACCGTGTTTGTTGTTTGATACGGTAACAGCAATAGTCAACGTGGTCGCTTTTTACACAGCTGACCTCCTCAGGTGAAATGTTATCTCTACATACACAAACAGTGTGACTATACCACTTTTAGAAGCGTAAATTAATATCACTATCGAAGTGGACAGAGTGAAAGTAACCCTTTTCTTTTCCGACCGCTTCGAAAATAAAACTCTTCCCGTATCGAGAAGTACTATTGTGTAAAACAGGAAAGCGATAATGAACTTACTGTCATATGAATGGAACTTGTTGAACATAGTTTTAAATCGTTTTCGCCGTTTACAACCTGGGTAAGCTTTTGCAAATAATGTCTTTACCTCCTTGTGTAACTTTTTTTCAAAGGAATCTAATTTAAAGTTTGCATTGCAGTTTTATAGGGGTCAATGTCCTTTGCAATTTGAAGGGAAAACTGCTTAGATCAGTTTAGGCGCGTCAGACGGAGTCAGAAATTATAATCTCGGTCAAATATTTGAGCGCGGGTCACTTCATATCAGATTCCTTTCAATTGTTGTCTTGTGTAATCTGAATATGTTATAGATACCGACAGTTGATAGACGATTTTGAAAACATTGTGTGAAAAGACGAAAGTGGTCATAATTGTAATATGTATACAAGCTCAGTTTGATCCATTTAAAGCAAATAAACAAATGAAGAGCATGTCATATTCTACAGAGTACATACGGAATAAAGTAAGAGAAATAAATTGAAGCATGGACGGACGAGTCTTAAGTGAAGTTAGCTAGTTCCAAACGTTTTCTTACAACTTTAACACGTATTCAACTTGAAAATATGCAAATAAATAACAAGAATGACATATTTTTGACAATTTATTAAACATCTCACAATGAAACACACAACAATAGAGACAATCTATTTTTCTCTACAGAGTTTTTGAAAATAACATGTTGAGAGTTGCATAAAGTAGCACATGTTCACTCTTCTTCAATTTCGGGTGGCTCGTATTGATTTAAAACTTTATCGAACAAATACTTTCGTTTAGAACACGCATATTTCAGTGCTTCTCCTTGGTCAAAATCTTCCACCTCCATAACTCGATTACTTGTTTTCTGTATTGCCCTGTACACTTGGTCTTGTCGTAACGCATTTATCCACATAACTGTATCGGTAAATTCGTTGACTAAGCCTTTTCTGAAAACAGGTCTCATGTCTTCAAAAACCTGTTCTTTAGCATCGTCTTCTGACAAATGTTCTTGTTCCATTTTCACTGAAACGTTCGTGTTATATGCCTGTTGGAAGTGATCAAAAACAGTTTCAATGATGTTATCCATCGGACTTTCGTGATTCTCTTGCACGTCTGTACTATTTTCTTGATCTGAGTACATGCTGTCTGAAATTTCATGTTGGTGTTCTATTAGCTTGTTTATGCCGTACCATGTTGTATTTTCTATCGAATGTTTTGTCACATTGATCACATGAATACATACTGGTCGTAGTTGTTACAACTGTCAGTACAGCTCAATGGAAATTAGTGTCCTTCAACAATGTCGTTAAATTCTGGTAGATGTCTTGATCTTTGTATCGTTTTCTTTGCCTGTTTGTTTTTGATAGTTCTTTCCTTTGGGATAGGCGCGTTTGCCTTTTTCTCAGGTACAACAGTAATTGTTGTAGTTTTCTTTCTGCAAATTCTCTTCTTGGGGAGACGTTTGACTTTCAACTTTCTGCTGGGAAAATCTGCTGCAATTATGACAGGGTTTGCAGCTGTTAGCTTATTTATACGTTCCAACTCTGACTTCGCTCTATTTACTACGACCTGTATTGGTGTGACAAGTTCTATCATAGAATTCCGTTCATTTAACAGAGGTCGTCTAGAATACTTGCACAGATCTTTAATTCGTTTATGATTCGGGATGTATGTAGTTGAATTCATGATGGTTTTCTCACAAGGACAGTCTTAGTTAGAATGAAGATAGCCTTTTTAAAATGCAGTTTATGTACACACTGAAAACACAACATGACACAATATATTGATATTAATGTGATATTTTTAAAATGTCTCTAATCTCATCATTATCATATTACTTTTTCTATCATTTTCTTTACTATTCTATCATTATTACGTTTTTTTAAAAACTTTCTTTTTACTCATTAACCACTGTGCAGTTATTGATGTTACTCTTGTGTTACTCTGCGAAATGAGTAGTTGCTCTTTTGTTATACTGTAAAAAGAGTAGTTACTCTTTTGAAACTCTGCAGGATTTCCAGTTACTCTTTGTCTCCTATTTACACTTTGTCTTCACATTAGGTATCTGGTATACTTTTATTTTCTTTCATATTTCATCATTAATTGGTAGTTTGTGTTTTCAGTTGCCCATTAATCACGCATACAATGATACATATAATACACATTTCATAATTGCTTAATAAACTGTAATGTTAGCAGTACTGGTTCTAGTAAGAATGATGCTTCACGATCATATCGATCTTTTATAAGGACGGTGAATTCTAACAATTCCCTTTTCTTCAACGGAAGACAGATGGGTGTATAAACACATATATTCCATTGGTTACTTTTGGTGGATGAAACACGTCGCAAAACTTGTTGTTTTTCACCATTCAGAATACTTTCATCACACATATTTGTAAATATGAACACAGTTTGGTTCGTATTGTGTTTCGATTTTGTTTTAGACGCTGATGCTTGAAATTCCAACAACGCGATTTCCCACTTTCCGTCAAATATAAGGGGTGTTTTTAAATGTATTTTAAAATTTGATGGTTTATTGTCAGGAAAATAATCATTGCTCTCACCACTTTGCAGATACACAATCATGATTATTTGACTTCGTCGCACGAAATCTAAGAGTCACATGATGATATGGAAATGTTACGGACATTAATAGCATTTTTAAAATGCAGTGTATGTACACACTGAAAACACAATATGACAAAAGCTATTTAAATAAATGAGATATTTTTAAAATGTCTAAAATCTCAGCAATATCATATTGGTTTTTCTATCATTTTCTTTAATATTCTATCATTATTAGTTTTTTTTATAAAACTTTCTTTTTACTCATTAACCACTGTGCTGTTATTGATGTTACTCTTGTGTTACTCTGCAAAATGAGTAAGTGCTCTTTTGTTATACTGTAAAAAGAGTAGTTACTCTTTTGAAACTATGCAGGATTTCGTGTTACTCTATGTCTCCTATTTGTTTATAAATAGTCTTTACTAATGACGAGTGATAACTGTCTTGATTATTGAGACATTTTGGATGAAATACAGAGTATACACTCGCGGGTATTTTCTTTCTAGAACATTAAACACGCTTTAAAGGCTACCAAATGCACTTCGATTTTTAAAGCAATATTGACATGGACTCAATTATTTCTGTTGCCGATGCATCGTTTAATATGTGTATACCCATTGCATATATTTAAGTGCTTGTTAAATTAAATCTGTTTGACTTAGTTAGAGTTTGATCTTGTATTAAATTCAAGTGGATTATGTAAACTTATTTATTTACTTCTCCAAAGTGGCGCGCGCGGGAAACGAACCAGCTGACCTTACCATGCCCTTGATACTGACCTTGACATTGTCCGCAAATGAGGGTAACCCACTTTTCATCTAGCCTCACTTGCTACTACTTTTATACATTAATACTTCTAGCATTAATAACATTAGAGATCATAAGGAAAAGTACCCAGCATAAGTAAACTCCAACGCTTAGACAATGCTTCCGAATGACATAATGAAGGAAATTCGTCTACATGGGGGCAAGGGTTAGATTTACACCAATTCACATACATAAATTACATTAATTGAGTCTAAGTGTTCGTCGTCGCTAGCAAAAATTGTGCAACAACTTGCGACACATTGGAAGCGCAGCAACGTTAAACACGAGGGGAAACTGTCCCACTCACCGAACGTAAATGTAACAGTTCCAAACAGTGTGGAAGTACAAAATGACAGTTCGATTGAATGTTTGGTAGTCTGCATGAAGAACTTACTCAAAATAATCATTTACTCCAAATAGAGCTCTAATCAAGTGAGTCTTACTCAAGGATTTTAACCGATCAAAAACTTGATTACTAAACTCATTACGTTTCTACGCTCAAATGCGGATCTACAAGATTGTAGACGATTACAGTCTATTAAAATCTGTTCAGTAACACTTAAATCTATATCGTGCCTATCACAACGCGTACAATAAGTATCAAAAGTAGACGAGTAGGCAATTAACTGCACCACAGAAAAACAAGCACATATCATACTAGGATTATATTTTGCATCAGACCATATAGGATTACCAGAAAACTGCTCCTGAATTTGTATATATAGTACAAATTCGTTCGAAGAAGTTCTCTTGTTCCATGAACTAATACACTGATTGGTAATTCCTCGTCCACACATTTTTACTTGAAAACTCGCCAAATGTCGAAAAGTCTTGCAAGACATGATACAAGTCATGTTTACGTAAAATAGAGACAATCCAAGAGAAAGTTGATGCAACGCATCAATGTCGCCGGAAATTCATACTGCAGTGATGCATAACACTTACATTATAGTAGTTGAAAAAACAGTTATCAACTGAGGGGCATATTAAAACATCAGGGGTGGGTGGGTTCAGGTGAAAATGTATCATAACTTGCATTTTTTTTGTCAACGAAGTGAATATCCTTCATTGAAATATAATTGAAGCCTTTCATTGTTTATGATCAACCTCCATTCTAAGGTAGGTTGACCATACACACAGCCAACTAATTATTAATCATAAACAGTAATGGAAATGAGTAATCTTGCTAATCATTAGTCTTAGTATGTATACAGTGCTTTCATTAAGGAATAATTATAAGATTTGTGAATTCCACATACACTTTTCAAGATGTTTGTCAGATTATTTGAATTTTATTATTTATCAATAAAACCACAAGATTTGCATGCAATAGCACGTCATTTTACCTTTCCCCTATTAAAGTCAACATTGGACACCTTTGCAGCAGCAATCTACTTTTAAAACAATGAGAAAAGGATTAAATCGCGGAAGACATGAGTTTTCTCTTTTTCTCAAATTGATATTAGCTTGGCATCCTAATTATATCATACTTTGACAAATGTTAAAATGCAGTCCAATATTTATAAATTAGACCACCCTCGAAATATAATATCAGCTAAACGGTTAAATTTCATTGAAATTGTTGTATAATTTCAAACTTAATTTCGAACATAAACTGAACCCTACAACATATTAATTTATTGTAATTCTTTCTTTCCTTTTTTTATAATGAAAATAACAAACTACTCATGTTTAAATTTATATTATGATGAGCGCCCTTGTGTCAATGATGCATAACTAAATGCAGATCGCAAGCAAAATGCCTATAGGGAATCTAATGACACATTTAAAATTGTCAGGGACGAAATAATTTTGTACGAAAGACCCGATTCGTAAACCCATTCTTCTTCGAAGCGTTGTAGTTCTTTACACTCTCTTTATAGGCAGAGAGTGTTCATTCAACGTATTCCAGTTATATCTCAGTAAGTGAGTGTAAATAACGACTCTCTGCAAAGGATATTGATCTACGCAGTAGGTATTCGCTAGTCACGTGATCAACAGCTTTAGCTTAGAAACAGTTCATATTTAAGATATACAGGGATAAACATTATTAAATGCATTCTTCACAATTCAAGACATCTCTTTGAACATGGACATAACATTCAGTAAGTTAAAATTGCTATTAAAAGGAGAATTCGACGTGTTTTTCATCTCGATATTGACACAAAACAGTCTGCTGCTAGCAGGTGCGCGTATGTAAACAAATTAGACTGTGCGACGTAAAGGTTTGTAGTTATCGCGTTGTGATTACATGTAGTATATGAAAATACAGTACCTCAGTCTAGCTAATAGGGACTGTTTTGTCTTCGTAAATAAACAAAAACACATAATGCGAGTCAAAATAAAGAAACTGCACATACTTAAAACATCGGAATATTTATTTCATTTTAGATGTGTCATAACTTTTAAACAAACGCAATTGTTATATGTTCAAAACATTAAAAAATTTTTTTTTTTAATAATAACTCTTCCTCCAATGTCATTACAAATATAAGTCGCGGGCTTCTGCCTGGCGACTAATAATCCGAGATATAACCAGTACTACTAAGACCATTATTGAATGAACATAAACGTTGAAGAAAAAGATGTTTAGTTGTACAGACCCTCTCTAACCGACACAACTGACCAAGGAAGGTCAATTTCTTCTTATCAATTTCAGCCTGCAATGGAAGGGCGCCTAATAGGCCGAGGACAATATCTGTCCTCGATCTACTTTTCATTTCCTGAATCTGTTTTAAGCATAATCTGTGTGACCTTTCCAAAATCAAGTTGTCTCGCTCAGAAAGCGACTGTAACATTTCACAACCAAAGAGCGCTCTGGGCAAAACAATAGATGTTATATTTTGAAACTAGTAATTGGTTTAAGACCATTTCTTTACAAACCTTCCTTGATTAAACCAAAGAAAGTACCCCTTAATTTCCTATCTACATTTTTTTACAATTACAGATGATGAGGAATACTTATTACATAAAATACCTAAATGAACAACATCCTCTGTTTCTTGTATAAGGCTATTACCCACACACCCAAGACCGAAAACTACGAGAAAATGCTCTTTTTGGCTCATTAAACGTGACAACAGTTCATTTATTTGGATTGTATTGAAATCTCCATAAACAAGAATATTTATAACAAATCAATATCATTTCTTGTAAGGCTTTGCTCGATAGAGCAAGAAGGGTCAAGTCGTCTGTAAAGGACGGGGCACATACGCTAGAGCCTAGAACTTGAAGACCTAAATTACTGTTTTCTTACTGCTCTATCAACGAGTTAATATATACGAGGTATAGAAATGGGGACCATACCCCATCCTGTCGCGTACCTTGTACAACTGGGAACCAGTCAGAATAAATGCCATTATAAATGACACAACTGTACATATCATTGTGCATGGAATTAACATATTTTAACAGCTTTGGGGTGACTTGTAACTCACGTAGTGTATAGAATAGACCATCATGCCATACTCTATCAAATGCTTGTCGGGCATCTAAAAAGCAAGGGAACAATTTACTGTTAGATTCTTTGCAGTAGCTAATACGTTCTGTTAGAATGAATGAAGTCATGGTACTACCCATGTTTCGTTGAAACCCGCCCTGGAGAGGATGTAATTAAGAGACCACAGTTTGTATCCAATATTTATGATCATAAGTCATTATTTGAAAATAAAGTTTTCAATACCGTCTTAAAAAGCCGTATGTTGCGGATGTGTAAAGATGCGTCTGCATGTAAGAAACGGTAATTTTGTTTTCAAATTAATTTTTTATAAGATTAATAGGCCTAATAAATTAAAAAAAAAAGAAATCCTTTCCCCCCCATTACTCGGCTATCAACACTTGTTCAGGTGACTGTAATTATATATTGACAATGTATGTATTTTAATGTTATTACTCATGCTGTACAGAATCTGTACCTGAGAGAAATAAAGATACTATTCTGTTCTGTCCTTTTCTGAACTGATTAGGTCTACTTTATTTACATTTATGAAGTTTAAAGTGCAAACCCTCGTGACTGAAGCGTGCTTAGATACTTTTAACATATTCCCAAATGCAGCAGACGAATATCAAAAACACCCTTGCAAAAGAAAATATTGCTCATCTTGATCAAATTCTCCCTTTTGCCACAATGCTATTCTTTCTATTCAATAATACCAGTTTCAATTGAAGATATTTTATTGTATGTTTTGCCTAGATGTTTTAAAAAATCACATGCTGCGGATTCGTTTTATGTGGGAAAGGGTTGAAATATGTTATCATTGTTTACTTAATTATTATATATGACTTACATGATAATTAGGGTTAACATCAATATCGTACAGATTAATATGTTTAATTACAGGTATCAAGATTCAAAGATCAAGTCAAGACAACTATGTGCACACTGTTGTTTCGACAAATACATTCTATCAATATATAAATGAGGTTGACCCAGGGACGTAGATAAGAGGGATAAGTAACTGAAGACTATACTAAAATATCACCTGTGCCAACATTTGTAGCAAGTAAAACTCAAAAAATATTCAAGATATGAAAATAAAAAAACTTTTAATATACTACAGGTTTTGATAATATGTTATCCTTATGAAAAATGTCAGTCTATTAATTTTTGGAAAAAAATAATATAATTCAGAAATCCCAATATCTGTGTCTTTTAAACCAGTCATTGTCCAAAATACAAAGAAATTCCAGTTGTTCATTGTATCTCTAACTTTAGTTAAGCTTTCAGAATATGTATGTTTTGTTTATGTGCCAAATGTGATTTCAAAGTTTTATTTGCTACAAAATGTGACGATTTGGACGATTTGGACAAATTTATTGCTATGTGTGATATTTTAACCAGATAACAGGTGTACAGGTGGAGTTGCCTACCCCTCTTATCTACGTTCCTGGTTGAACATATATGGAAATGTAAGAAATATATGGGAACATTTATATAGACATATATATCTTATGTATACTTACACGTCACATAACAATGATAAGAAACCTATTGGATTTTCATGGCACATCGCATAATAGCTCGAGACTTTAAGTGATATTAACTAAGCTCATCCTTTGTGCAAAAGCTTCACGTAAATATTTTGCCAAGTTCAATAACGTAATAATTTTATCAGTTTTTAATAAATCAATACATTTGTTTACAGATGGCTTAACTCTGTAATAAGGTTTAATGAATTTGGTTCTAATTTTCGAGTAAACAGGACATATTAAAACAAAATGGTATTCGTCCTCAATATCTTTTGCATGACAGAAATTACAATATCTTTGTTCATAGTCAATCCTTTGTGAAGTATATCGACCAGATTCTACTCTCAAATTGTGAGACGATAAGCGTAGCCTGGCAAGATGCACGAATAGATTACTGGGTAAAACATTCAAATATTTAATTACATGTAGCGTTATCATGACACATCCAGTAGGACTCTTACTTTGGCGACAGATATTTCAATTTCAATTTCTTTATTACTTCCAGTTTGTACAAATAATAAAAAAAACATGAGGTACATATACATAAGCATTACAAATGGTGAAACAAACTGACATTTATATATACATCACAAAATATATCTATAGATCTCTGAATATATAACATAATTTTCCACAACTTTTTAAATTAGTTTAGAATTGGATGTTTAAAATAAATTTTAAAATAACTTATTTTAAATAGATAGTTCTGAAATAAGGTTTAAAACTTCTTATTTCTATAAAACTCTAGTTTTAGTTAGCATTACTGTATAATGTACACCTTTATAAAACTCTAGTTTTAGTTAGCATTACTGTATAATGTACATCTCTATAAAACTCTAGGTTTAGTTAGCATTACTGTATAATGTACATCTCTATAGAACTCTAGTTTTAGTTAGCATTACTGTATAATGTACATCTCTGAAACTCCAGTTTCTGTTAGCATTACTGTATAATGTACATCTCTATAGAACTCTAGATTTAGTTAGCATTACTGTATAATGTACATCTCTATAAAACTCTAGTTTTACTTAGCATTACTGTATAATGTACATCTCTATAAAACTCTAGTTTTAGTTAGCATTACTGTATAACGTACATCTCTATATAACTCTAGATTTAGTTAGCATTACTGTGTAATGTACATCTCTATAGAACTCTAGATTTATTTAGCATTACTGTACAATGTACATCTCTATAACACTCTAGTTTTAGTTAGCATTACTGTATAATGTACATCTCTATAAAAATCTAGTTTTACTTAGCATTACTGTATAACGTACATCTCTATATAACTCTAGTTTTAGTTAGCATTACTGTATAATGTACATCTCTATAGAACTCTAGTTTTAGTTCGCATTACTGTACAATGTACATCTCTATAACACTCTAGTTTTAGTTAGCATTACTGTATAACGTACATCTCTATAAAACTCTAGTTTTACTTAGCATTACTGTATAATGTACATCTCTATATAACTCCAGTTTTTGTTAGCATTACTGTATAATGTACATCTCTATATAACTCCAGTTTCTGTTAGCATTACTGTATAATGTACATCTCTATATAACTCTAGTTTTAGTTAGCATTACTGTATAATGTCGACTCTATATAACTATAGATTTAGTTAGAATTACTGTATAATGTATATATCTATAAAACTTTAGATTTAGTTAGCATTACTGTATAATGTACATCTCTATAAAACTCCAGATTAAGTTAGCATTACTGTATAATGTACATACAGAATTGAAGTGTTTCGTGCCTAAACATGTGGGGAGTTTTAAAAGTATGTTGTCGAACCCGCGACCTCTCGCACTCGACGCTCTACCACTACACAACCGAGGTGGTAGATATTTATCGAAACATCTACGTTGGGTGACTTATAAGTTCACGGGGTCGGTTATGAATTATTAATTAACTATTAGTTTAATTATGAATGTAAATTATAAATTGGTTGATGTAACACATGTCACACTCATAAACAATTGACGTTTACCAATCTTCACGGCCTCGTTACCTATATTAATCCAATTTATCACTTATGATATGAATAATTATATAAAATAAGTCAGCTAACAATTTTGAGTCTTTCTCTCATAACACAAATCTGCAGTACAGACGAATCTGAAAACATTATGATGAGCAATTTCTCCTTTTGCCACAATGTTTTCAAGTCTTTTTAATAACCCTTTCCCTCATATAGACGCTTTCTGACGCCTCTGCAGCAGACGGGTTTTTGAAAACATAGTGACAAAAGAAGAAATTGCTCAAAACGAGCAATTTCTCCTTTTGCCACAATGTTTTTTTTACTTTTAGTCATAGGTTATCCATTCAATTATAGAGATTTTCTATTTTTTGACAAAATAAGTTCAAAGTCGTCTGCTGCAGATTTGTCGTACGAGGGAAAGGGTTAAGAGCAAAAGTTTTCAAAAATCGTCTGCTGAAGGTGCGTCCGAAGATACCTGTACGTGGGGAAGGGTTCAGATAACGGGACAAGAAGGCCTCCAACAACACTGATAACCCCCAAGAGATAGCAGACGTAGATAACCTGTTTTCGATCCATTGTTATCCCGTGTCAGAACTGTTCCATATGTTCTATTAACTTATATATCAAGCTGACCTTTTTCTCTGCACGGACCACGCCACAGGAAAACCCTACCTTATTACATCAACGACACAAGTAGATTCAGATTTGACTGTGTGCATCCTCGCATTTTGATCAAAATCCACACCGGTTTCATCAATCATCTACAATTCTTCCTGGATTGGTTGGTAGCTAAATAACGAAGAAATGTGAAGTTGTTTTTACGTGTGTATGTTCAAGCTTTCATGAATGTACACGTAATGCAAATGTACTAGCTTTGGAGGATGGGTCGTCCGTTGTTATGTAAGACTTATTTATTATTTAGATTTACGGCTGGCGAAACCTTATGGATAAGTCATTCGTAAAGGTACAGTTTTGCGAATTTAAGAATAAGAATGAGATTATTATCTTTTACGGATTCATGATTGTATTTGATGTTATAACTGTTGATGCATACGGGTCCAGTTAAAATGAATGTATATGTACTGTGCTTATATTGCAATACGGATATCGAGAAGCTTTAACTCTTTCAGCGCCGAATTGTTTAAAGTAGACTCGTCCGTGTTCAATATCGGGCGTCTCCATTTCTCATGTAATAATATTTTTGGACTACTTTATTTAGTAAAAAGCAAACAATGCTGATTTCAGGTGAGATGATAACCTATGACTAAAAGTAAAAAACATTGTGGCAAAAGGAGAAATTGCTCGTTTTGAGCAATTTCTTCTTTTGTCACTATGTTTTCAAAAAGCCGTCTGCTGCAGAGGCGTCAGAAAGCGTCTATATGGGGGAAATGGTTAACGAGCAATTTCTCCGTATGCCTCAGTGTTTTCAACTCTTTACATTAATCAAAATTTAAATTATAGAGATTTCCACAGTTTTATCTATTTTATGTTGTTAAAGTCGTCCATTACGAGCTGACTCACCTGAATCTGTATTGTTTGCAAAAACCTCAATATTGCCTTTGGCGCTGAAAGAGTTAAGAATGAATCAATGGATACATGGCGTACAAGTAAGACCCCGATCAGACTGTGCGGTATCAACTGGGTCTCCTATGTTCTAAAGTCCATTAGGTTGATTTTCGTGTGACCGTGAGCCGCCATGTTATAACACGGAATCGAAGAGTTGAACACATTGTGGCAAAAGAAGATTTTGCTCATCATGAGCAATATCTTTCTTTTTGTCAAATTGTTTTTATCACACGAACAGGAAGTCATTCACACATCTCGCTAGTATACTTTCTCTTCGGTACTGTATATCTTACTTACACGTAACTGAAACCAGAATTACGCTTACCTGATTTTATATTTTCAGAGGCATCTGCTTCGAAAATATCTATCTAAAATGTCCTCGGTATGAGCAATTGCTCCTTTCCGCACATTATTTTCAAATTTATCTACGATACTTCAGAGGTGTCTATCTAGAAGTATTCTTTATTAGTCAAAGGGCAATTAACAGTGGTTAATTAAGTTGCAGGTAAAACTCAGTCGGAATCAGATTCCAATAAATAATTAAACCGAAATAACGGGCAGCGGTGAATAACTCTTCAGTCTTGAATTGCTTGCAATAGTTGTATTTGTCACATTAAACAGTACTTAACCTTTTCCCTCATACAAACGCACTGTGACGCCTCTGAAGCAGATGAATGCTATTGAGCAATTTCTCCTTTTGCCATCGTTATTGTTTTCAACTCTAAATAATAAATAAAACTCTCATTCCCTCATATAGACGCTTTCTGACGCCTCTGCATCAAACGGCTATTTGAAAAACATGGCGACAAAAGAAGAAATTGCTCAAAACGAGCAATTTCTCCCTTTGTCACCATGTTTTAAACTCTATTAAATTATTGTACTTTCATTTTATGGGAGTTTCCATATTTTTTTTTCAGTTATGATTTCACATTCGTCTGCTGCAGTTTTGTTGTATGCGGGAAGTTGTAAATCTTATATCGGTAATGGGTAATGCGTGACTAATGTAATCCCAGTTAATCCAAGCGATAAACCACGGGATACACTGTGCTACGTGTTCGCGTGTATGATGGGTGACGCTGCCATCAACACGTGTTCAGTTATATAATATATGAGCCGTCCCGCGAGAAAACCAACATTATGGCCTCTGCGTAATGTATCAACCCAGATCAGCCTGCGCAGTGCGCTCAGACTGATCTGGGCCGATACATTCCGTCTTGGGGTGATAGAGGTATAGAGTAATGATTCCTGAAACAGAAAATCCACATGAGGCGAAAAGTGTCTGTCCGGGTTAGCCTGCGCGGCATGCATAGGCTGATATGGGTCGATACTTTACGCAGAGTTCACAATGTTGGTTTTCTCGCGAGACGGCTCATATGTGTATGTATGTATGTATGTATGTATGTATGTATGTATGTATGTATGTATGTATGTATGTATGTATGTATGTATGTATGTATGTATGTATGGTATGGTATGTATGTATGTATGTATGTATGTATGTAAATGGAAGATATTTCCTCTCATTCTAACTGACCTGTATTTGTTTGTATTTGATTGAAGTATTGTATTATATTAACAAGAAACTTTAATGCATTTTAGTCTTATAACATAGTTTTCTTCTTGTTCTTCTTATAAAAACGTTTCAATCACAATGGTTTATAAAAGAATATGTAAGAAGCCACCGCTGGTGTCTGGATTGATTGATTTCGGTTTAACGCGGTTTTTAACAATTTCTCAGTCATATCACGGCGGCCAGTTCACCTACTCATGTGTTTCCTGGTTTTCTCAGACCAGTACTCCACACAACAATCTTTACAAGCAACTGGCTGCTTTTCCACATAGACTTAGCCCATTGGTGGAAGACGAATGACGCATGTCACAATGACTTTTGTCAAACGTCGGAAAGAAAGTTGGCCGAGCCGGGATTCGAACTCACAACCCCTGGATTGACAGCCCGCGTCGTTACAGACCTGGTGTCAGGATAAATGAACCAGTGGTACTGGTATCTTACTCAGGAAACGCCGTGATATAACTGAACACTTGTTGAAAGCAGCGTAAAACACCAATATATCAATCAATCAATCAATCAATCAATCAATCAATTAATGTTACCTCTTTCACAAATACATACAACATACGACTTGTAAAACATATAGACAAAAATGATTAAACAGCTCTATCAATGCAGGTTGTCGCGGGTTCGATCCCCGACCGGTTCATGCAAACGTTTAAATTCGTAAAAAAGACCAAAATTCCTCCCCATCAGGGATCGTGATGCGAGACAGGCGGGGATACTCACCACTATACTATCTAGGAGATGGAAAAACTGAAGAGAAAGAATTATGATATAATATATGAAACATTGATGAAAGAGGTATTAAACATTAAGCAGGCCTTTCAATTTTTAGATTACTCGTTTGATGGCAAAATACCCACAGTGGATATTCGATGTTCTTTGTTGTCAACAATTGTACAGTTATATCAAATCGTTTCCTGTGAAAGTTACCAGTACCACAGGACTATTTATCCTGACACAAGCAAGTCAGTCGTAATGCTAACCCCACATCTCTGAGCACAAAGTAGTTATTCCTACCATTTATGAAGTATTTTATATGACCCGGCCGAGGATCGAACCCACAACCGCCAGCACCCGAGGCACCCGAGGTGGACGCTGTTCCACTACGACACCGAAGCGAAAATACACAATTGCATGCGGTGGAGAATATGATCGGGTCCTTCTGGAAATAGAATCACATGGCATCTACAAACAGTGTGAGTCCAGATCTACCTGTCCCTAGTTGCAGTCTAATCTGAATCTGCACTGTTCGCTGATAATCCAAGAAATATTCAGACAGCCTCAAAGATACAGTGTGCATTCGGACAGCCTCAAAGATACAATGTACATTCAGACAGCCTCTATGATACAGTGTGCATTCAGACAGCCTCTATGATACAGTGTGCATTCAGACAGCCTCAAAGATTCAGTGTGCATTAAGACAGTCTCTATGATACAGTGGGCATTCAGACAGCCTCTATGATACAGTGTGCATTCAGACAGCCTCAAATATTCAGTGTGCATTCAGACAGCCTCTATGATACAGTGTGCATTCTGACAGCCTCAAAGATTCAGTGTGCATTCAGACAGCCTCAAAGATTCCGTGTACATTCAGACAGCCTCAAAGATTCAGTGTACATTCAGACAGCCTCTCTGATACAGTGTACATTCAGATCACATAGTCGGGGGCGTAGCTTTGCAATAATCAATGTGTAGGCCGTCTCGTGAGAAAATCAACATTGTGGACTCTGCGTAAAGTATCGACCCGGATCAGCCTAAGCATGCCACACAGGCCTACCCGTATAGACACTTTTCGCCTCCTGTGGATTTTCTGTTTCAGGAATCACTACTCTATACATCTATCCCCCTAAGACGGAATGTGTCGGCCGGATCAGTCTGCGCGGACAGCGCAGGCTGATCTGGTCGATACATTACGCAGATGTCTATCGCCGCAGCTGCATTATGGGGGCATTTTGAGAAAAAATGTGTAGGCACGTGCCTACCGTGCCTAAAGGGAGCTACGCCCCTGATAGTGAGTCAGTCCGGTTTTATATGACTGTCACCCGGTGACTGTCAGCCGGTGACTGTCACCCGGTAGCGACACGGGCTGCCAATCTAGGGGTTGCGGATTCGAAGACTACCCCGGCCAGCTTTTGTTCCGACGTTTAACTAAAGTCACTGCGACAAGCGTCTTTAGTCGTAAGCAAAAGGGCTCACAGTCTATTTGTTACGGCAGCCAGTTGCTTTGAAAAACTGTTGTGTGGTATGTAGTAACGGTGCGCGAAAGCTAGGACACGCGCGAGTACGTGAAATGGCCGCCGTGATATGACTGAAACATTGTTGAATGTAGCGCTACGACGCAAGAACATATTGATTTCAAGTGATAAAATTACTGCAAATCAAATTCAATCAACGCGCAAACACAATATTGCCTGATTCCAGGAAAAGCAATTTAACCCTTTCCCATGATGTAGATCAACTTTGATGTTTTGTAACAGACGGGGGGTATAACACGTTGGGCAAAACAGGAAAGAACGGACAGCAATTATCTCATTTTTCAAAATGTTTCTTTTTTGTTTTCATATTAATCTATCATGTATATGTCCGATGTGTATGTACTCTTCTTTGAAGATATTCTGAAGTTTTCAGACTTCGAATATTGTTAGAAAATATAGCAGGGAGTTGTTTTACACGGATAAAGAAAAGTAAGAAGAAATCAAATAGACGTTGTTGGATTAATCAAATTATCATAGATTGTTCGATAACGTGTTGTTTTCTAGTGATTGCACAATTGGATTTTTTCCATTCGGGTTTACGTAATAAACAGTATTTCTTACATTTGGTATTTGAAGCACTGCTACAGCTGAGTTTGTAAAGTTGCAACTATGGGACTTATCGTAGGTTTCAACAGTATTTAAATATCACTGCGTTCGTATGGTTAATTTTCAGTACATGTTGCATTGCTTTCATCACAGGCATGTGCCCCTCAGAGGGTAACTTCAAAGACATTTCAACTTTACCCCGCTTATTTCATGCATCCGAAATTAACAAACCCTGTATTTGTTATCAGTTCTTACCTATTTGTAGGTTAATTCATACTAAATATAAATGAACGTGTAGCTTACATTGAAGACCAAGATCAGACTGTAAGAATGTGTAGGCTAATATTGGTCTATATTGTTCATAAACGTTGCAGATTTGTTGTAGAATGGAAGTTAAACTAAATAATAAAGCGGAACGAAGTGATATACAGGACCAGGTAGGCACACGGAACATTAGTACAATTGAAAACAAGAGGGAAGGCACAGTCTATAAAAGAAAGAAAGAAAGAAGACAGGATTGAATGAATACTTTATAGAAGGAAAATAGGAGTCTAAAGAAAGCATGAACTTATTTTTTATCTTAAAGGGAAGCTCTGTATTTTTTTTATTCAGGATTCATACAGTTTGGTGTTGATTGTTAAGCCAATGTATTGCAATTGCCACTGTGCTATCACGTGCACATATTCTATTAACGAGTTTTTGACAGCTATTTTAATGTTAATAATTACTGCAGTGTTCTCATTTACGTAGACATGGGAGCAAACATAATATCACATCTAGAGCAGAGCACGTGCTTGACATTTTGTTTATGACAGTTAGACATTGTTATACTTAGCTATTGAAAACAAGGAATACCAAATACCCTTAAGGTCAGGAGAACACATCACTATAAAGGCCTACCATCAACCCATGACTTAAAGGAATTTGCAATATTACAAAATATCCCACACCAAGACAAACTGGAAAAACCAGATGCGGAAAACTTTTAAAAACATCATAAAGGTAAACAAAACAATAAGGCGGGGCAGACAGCAAATTGAAAATTCAAAATGTATTTCTGAGACCCTTTGTTATAATGGTTAATGGATTCCAAGTGTCAAAATTTGCTCTTTTCAGTAAACGGCTATATCAATAACTCAACGACAGTAGTCCTGTGGTAGAGCGTCGGCCTTTTGTACCAATCTTAATCTTGGTCTACATAGGTCGTTTGATTAGGAACACACCTTATCGAGCAAAACGGAGAAGTCAGTTACACTTATTGAGTAGTCTGGCACCCGGTGTACTATAGCAAATTAGTACGTCTGGCATGAAGTAACAATGGCAACTAGATTGATCACCTCCCCTTATCAGTGTGTGTATACCACGTGACTTTTGACGTCATATTTGCATGGTCAGACAGCAATAATTGCTCTTGATAAGAATGTAAAAACAATGGTAACTTTTGTTTATTTCTTCACCATTTTTAATGAAACATGGCGCAGTCTACGCCGCTTACAATGTCCTATCTCCGGGTTTTACAGGAGTTTGATTGTTGGTCTAGTATTTTCAAACACTTCGTCAAAGTCACGTGGTATACACACACTGCTACTTTACAGAGGACAAATGAAACTTTTTGTTTGGAATCAATACACCATTTATGAAGCAAAATACTTTCAGATTTTGAATAGTTTACCGGCTGGTCTACACAAAGCTTGTCTCTATTGTCGTTGGTTGTATTGATGTATACCTGACGCTATAATGTAGTGGTAGGGACATGTTACTATTTATTTAGCCATTGCCTGTACAACTTTGAATCTGAAGGTAAACTCATTCTTCACCGATGAGTGACGCATATACGCCGAATGCAGACGCATCTAGGCTAAATGCAGACGAATATACGTCGAATGCAGACGAATATACGTCGAATGTAGACGCACTGTCTACGCCGAATGCAGACGCACATTTTCCTAATGTTGATGCATATTCGCCAATACGCCGAATGCAGACGACGAATATACGCCGAGTGTAGATGCATAAGCTCCGAATTTAGATGCATATACGCCAAATGCAAACTATTTTACGCCGAATGCAGACGCATATACGCCAAATGTAGATGTATGTATGCCGAATGTAGATGCATATACGCCGAATGCAGACCAATTAACACCGAATGTAGATGTATTAAGCGCCGAATGGAGATGCGCATACGCTGAATGCAAACGTATAAAAGTCGAATGTAGACGCATATACGCCGAATGTAGATGCATGTACGCCGAATGCAGACGAATTAACACCGAATGTAGATGTATTAAGCGCCGAATGGAGATGCGTATACGCTGAATGCAAACGTATAAAAGCCGAATGTAGACGCATATACTCTCCAAATAGTTAATTCTGAAGCGAGGGTAAAAAAATACCAAATAATAAATAAAACATACGCCGAATGAAGACGCATATATGCCGATTGTAGACGCATATACGCTGAATGAAGATGCATATACGCTGATTGTAGACGCACAAGCGCCGAATATAGACGCATATATGCCGATTGTAGACGCATATATGCCGATTGTTGAAGCATATACGCTGAATGAAGATACATATACGCTGATTGTAGACGCACAAGCGCCGAATATAGACGCATATATGCCGAATGTAGACGAATATACGCCGAATGTAGACGAATATACGCCGAATGTAGACGAATATACGCCGAATGTTGACGAATATACGCCGAATGTAGACGAATATACGCCGAATGTAGACGAATTTACGCCGAATGAAGATGCATATTCGCTGATTGTAGACGCACAAGCGCCGAATGTAGACGCATATATGCCGATGATTGTAGACGCATATACGCCGAATATAGTACATATATGGCCGAGTGTGGACGCATGTACGCCGATTGTATACGCCGCACGAAGATGTATATGCGCCGAATAGAGACGCATATCAGGATGTGTAGTCTGATGTGTATCTACATAGCCGGCAATGAAGGCACGTAATCTATTAATAACCCTTTCTCTCAAATAGACGCTTTCTGACACCTCCGCAGCAGACAACTGTTGAAAACATTGAAAAGAAAAGAGAAATTTCTCGTTATGGACAATTTCTTCTTTTGCCATAATGTTTTTTTCAAATCTATTTAATGATTTTTCTTTTATTTATAGAGAGTTTCGATTTTGTTGCTAAATAGTTTCAAAGTCGTCTGTTGCCTATTTGCTGTATGTGGGAAAGGCTTTATTACCCGACACACACTGTGCATTTGAATCAGAAATCTAGGATGCAAGTTGATAAAAAACTACACTTGTCAAAAATACCCTGTATGCAGGTTTTTTTCCGAGTTGACTTTTTAATAATTCATGTTCAATCATGTGCTGAATTATGTAGATTTTACCTCCTGATATCATCGCCTTATGCAGTCGACTGTTAAGAAAAATTATTAACATAGAAGATATAATCATTCCTAATATATACTTTTCCTTTGCAATCTTGGTTATAAACTGTTGAGGCAATGTTTGGTTGTTTTGGTAATATGAAAAGTTAGATATTATATCTGCACTGATATAATTTGATATTTGACATTTCAGCTGTTCCAGATCGCCTTACTACAACTGAGAATATAATTTCTCCAAAAATATATGACATTCCCTTTTAATATTGGTTGTTAATTCATAAAGGTTAAAGTAAAGAGAGAATGTTTTTTTTTGTTTTTTTTTTTTAACACATTCCGTCTCATATGGATAGAGTTATACAATAATTATTCCCGAAATAGAAAATCCACAGGCAACGAAAAGTGTCTGCCCGAGTTAGCCTGCGCGGCATGCCTAGGCTGATCCTGGTCGATACTTTACGCAGGTTCAACCAATCATTGTTATCTTTGCACACTACCTACGTTATCTTGTTGAATATGGTGGACACAAGCCCTGGTAACGCCTTAAACCTTTTCTACTTCAAGACGCCTTCTGACGCCTCTTCAGCGGACCCCTTTTGAAAAAAGTGTTGCAAAAGGAGAAATTGCTCATGATGAGCAAGTTCTCATTTAGCCACAATGTTTTCAACAACTCTGTAAAATGAGTAATCTCTAATTTATTGTAATTATTCACTGTTTTCGCCATATGTTTTTAAAGTCGTCTGCTGCAGAGTTGTTGAACGGATTAAAAGGTGAGAACGGTTCATGGGAGCGAGCCTACACACAGAAATAAAACCTTACGTTTTTAAAACATATGAGCCAACATTGTTGACTTTGCGTAAAGTATCGACCCGGATCAGACTAAGCATGCCGTGCAGGCTTATCCGGTAAAACACTTTTCGCCTCCTGTGCAATTCCGGTTTCAGGAATCATTATTCTATACCTCTATCCCCACGAGACGGAATTGTTCGACCCCGATCAGTCTGCGCGGACTGCGCAAGCTGATCTGGATCGATACATTATGCAGAGGCCATACTCTTGGTTTTCTCGCAGGACGTTTATATATCAGTTACATGTATGAGGAGATCACCGACTTTCGGACCACCTCCAGTTGTGTAGAGATAGAACATCCTGGTAATTTAACCTGGGAACTCCGTGATATAGCTGAAAATACACAATTGTGAAATCGAGATTTGTTAACAACTCGAGAATGTTTAAATTACACTTACAATTACACTTACAATTTCACTTACAATTACACTTACAATTACACTTACAATTACACTTACAAACAATTTCACTTACAAACAATTACACTTACAATTACACTTACAATTACAAGTACACTTACAATTACAATTACACTTACAAATAACAATTACAATTACACTTACAATTACAATTACAACTGCGCGGAGGTGCAGGCTAATCTATATCTTCTCTGGTCACGAAGGCAGGATTTTACCGAGACATTTATCATTGATGTAGTTTTGATTGCCGAGGGAATTTTGAAGAAAACACAATTTATTAAAATAAAAAGCTGTACTATCAATAATGACCAGGGGAGATAATTTACATTACTTTATCTTTTAAACAACATTAGTTCTGTCCCTTTTATGTGAGACTTGGTTATAGGTTGTTACAATACACCCCAAAAAAATCCTTCTTTGTTTCCATGTAAATCGACCAGTTTCAGTCCTCAATTGTCACACTTTCTAAGCGTTTCTCATGAAGAACACCATATATCACTGAAAAGAGTTACCTCCTAGCTTTAAAACAATCCAAAGAAAATGTGGGGTCATGCATTATGCAAGAAAGAACTCACCAGGCGAAAATGGTAACCGTCATTTAGGACCAAATCGGGCCCAGACAAAACCGGTGTTTAGCATTCTTTACTTTCACTTTCAAACAAGATCAAAATGCTAAAACTGATCAAATCAACCATTTCCAGTGCATCCTATACACATTCACAATGCATTTAAACTCAATTCAATACATCATCTGCTGATGGTATACACTCATTTCTACGCAAACAAAGATTTTTTTAGGGACTATAGATGCATTTAGCGTAATTTGACCTTATAGACAGTTAACCTTTGTCTCACTTACAACAAATCTTCAGCAGACAACTTTCAAAACATCGATGCAAAGAAATGAAAGATTTTTTTTTTTATTAAAAGTATAATCATTGAGTAGAGTTGAAGACATTGTGATAAAGAGAGAAATTGCTCGTGTTGAGCCATTTCTCCTTTTGTCATGATGTTTCATAAGTCGTCTGCTACAGAGGCGTCGGAAAGCGTCAACATGAGTGAAATGGTTTATTTATATACACTTGCTTTTAACACTAAACGGAAACTCATAAAACATAATAATCTTTTGAACTATGTAAGTAAATTGAATTAAATTTCGTTCAGTGCTTTCGATCTCTTTTATCAGTTCAGGGACACTATGTAATATAGTGTCCCTGATCAGTTCTTAATGTCAAAGAAATCTGAATTGTTCGTGTTCTAAAGTTTAGTAATAAGGGAATGCCTGTGACCCATAATATACATCACATTCTTTAGTTGTGTTTTCTTATAAAAAAAAAAAAAATCTGAAAATCCTGTCTTCCGTTTTACCATGGATAAATATATAATTGTCTTTCTTGTCTGTATTTATAATATTTAAAGAATACATGAAATTCGTCTTCTACACTTCTGATATCAAAATTAACAAAGGAATGTCTACATTATTCCACCCTTTTTTGGAATTCCCAAATTGCCGACCAGTTTAGATAAACAATTTATGGCTAGAACATCGATATCTCGCTTATAATTTTCGTACATTATACACAAGTATTTTTCTGTTTTTTACAGATATTTTAAATGAATATATGTGTCACATCGTAGAGAGTTTCTAACATTTTCTGACCAGTTCTGTCTTTTACAATCAATCAACCTCTGTTTAAAGCATAGTTAAAATCATTAACATTTCCAACTTCTTGACTTAACCAAACAAACCTATAACCCTATAGGTACAATACATTCTATACTGATGTCACCCGATTATATCTTGCAATGTTTTCCCGTCGTTTCATCATTAACCCTTTCCCTCATACGACAATTCCGCAGCAGACCACTTTGAAGATATTTTGTCAAAAAATAGAAAATCTCTATAATGTAATGGATAACCTATGACTAAAAGTAGAAAACATTGTGGCAAAAGGAGAAATTGCTCATTTTGAGCAATTTCTTCTTTTGTCACTATGTTTTCAAAAAGCCTTCTGCTGCAGAGGCGTCAGAAAAAACGTCTATATGAGGGAAAGGGTTAAGTTGCAGTTTCTTCTAGACATACATAGAAGTTTGCACTTATACTAAACACATTGTACATGATGAATAAAACATTTAACCCTTTCCCCCACCCCATAAAGACGCTTTCTGACGCCTTTGCAGCAGACGGCTTTTTGAAAACATAGTGACAAAAGAAGAAATTGCTCAAGACGAGCAATTTCTCCTTTTGCCAGAATGTTTTCCACTTTTAGTCATAGGTTATCCATTCAATTATAGAGATTTTCTATTTTTTGACAAAATATGTTCAAAGTCGTCTGCTGCAAAATTGTTGTATCAGGAAAAGGGTTAAGGTAGTCTGCCGCATTCTCCTAATGCAACATAATCATAAACATAACTATTAACTCCAAGAAAATCTTCACAATATTGAATTCGAAATTGCTCGAGAATATCAGACACTTTTTTGTTCAATATATTTCAGCTCCATAACTTAATATAGGCTTTACCATAGAATCAAATAATTTGAAATATTCGGTATGGGAAAAGTTTCATTTCGTCAAGGATAATTTAAAAGACAAGTGACCACTAATACCCAAATACAGTTTACAGTCTAACCACATACTGCAATTATGCAGCAGACAACTTTGAAGGATCAAAGTTCACAGATGGAAACTCTCTATAAATTACTGTAACAAATTAAAACAATGGTCATATAAAAAAAGAATTGTAATACTTCCAAATATGGTGATTTTCCATATTTATGTCGAGCTATTTTCAATGTCGTCTGCTCCAGATTTGCTATATATGGGAAAGGGGTTAAGTAATTTCTCATTTTGTAACAATGTTTTTAATATATCTTCTGCAGATGCTTCTACGTATGCAAATGGGTAGATAGATTTTATTCACAAAGGACAAATGTCCATCTTGTACATACAATCAAACAAAACACACACACACACACACACACACACACACACACACACACACATATATGAACATATACATTTACATTTGCTTCCTGGTTAATGGTAGATATTTTACGAAATGTCCGTACCATTAAGGAAAAGTAGTGGAGAAAAGAGACAATAGAAATAGCTTATTAATTTTTTTTTTTCTCTAGATAATGCTTGACATAGAGACAGAGTTGCAGATTTTTACCGAAATTGAATATAAAAATCTGTTACTTTAATGAGAAAAAATAAGTAATTATACGTATACAGATGCTTCTACGTATGCAAATGGGAAAGGGATGACATTGCAATCTATAGTGATTACAGAAGCGCCTTGGGAATACTTCGAGGGCTTGGCGTGAAACAGTTGTATCTAAAATTGGTATTTTTTTACCAAGGTTAATCACCTCGCCATAAAGTCTTTATAAGAGTTAAATCACTTTTCTTGGTAAACAATGTAAATTTAGGTGCCATTGCTCGTTCTGAGCAATGGCACCTAAATTTGCATTGTTTACAAAAGGGTCAAAATTGCCCCTAAACCAGGGTTTTCAAAATAGGTTTTAAGTTACAACCGTTTCACGCCAAGCCCTCGACTTCTTCGTACTTATATCGGATGTATGATATGTTTCTAGTTAGAGCCAGATATATACGGTCGTTGGTTCACTCACGATGTTTTTGCATGTAAACATGCAATGAAGTCGCAACCGAACGCTGCACGCGGTTGATTACTCTATACATAATGAATAACTTGATATCTTGATCATATTCCAGTCCCCATCATACCCAACTGAACGTCACATTTTTTGGAGACATTGTTGGTTAAAAAAAATCTGTTTGCCATTTCCAATCTTCTCGAGGCGATGACGTGTTCTATTGGAATAATCAAAATTGTTCGAGGCGTTCCACGAGAAAACCATTATTGTGGACTCTGCGTTAAGTGTCGACCTGGATCAGCCTAAGCATGCCCCGCTAGCTAACCCGGACACACACATTTCGCCTCGTGTGGATTTTCTGTTTCAGGACGCTATACTCTGTACCTCGATCACCCTGAGACGGAATGTGTCGACCAGGATGAGCCTGATCGGACTGTGCAGGCTGATCTGGGTCGATACATTACGCAGAGTCCATAATGTTGGATTCTCGTGGGACGGCTCATTTACTTTCGGCTTGTGATGGTAAAAGTCTCCTTTACCTCGGTTTTTTCCTTTGAAAGAGAAACTTCTTGTTTTTAATTTCAAATATAGGAATATATATTTTCTTATTCATGACTACCGATTGATGCATTCGGTTTTTGAGTTTAGATGCATCGACAATGTTATCACGAATGCTGAATAAATCTATTTCCATTCTTATACGTAAACTGAAATTGAATGTCATTGTTTTGCTTTGGTTGAGGTATTCATCACGTGATCAGATCTATTTTTGACAATCCCACAATGTACGTGTTTACAGCCGCGTTAATCCGGACACTTTGGATGCAACAGAAAAAGAAATCCGGAAAGCAAATCATCCGGAGTAGCGATTTTTGGAAACACAATATGACTGACGCAAAAACAATCGACTGAGCCTGAATTTAGGTCAAAGGGAAGCAATTTGGATCATCGTTTAGTCAATTCTTTTTAAAATCGATATTTATGGACTTAGTATGTTGTACTATTTTCTTTGTCAAACGTTTCTTTTTCGTAAATAGGTTCAACCTACATATATTACACGGTAACAGGGGCTTCCCTAATAAGTGGTCATGAGTTCAGGTATAGCGTAGCGAATGATGCGCCAGTAGCAGGATGCATTTAACGCATCGGCTATGTAGTGGTAGAGCGTCCGCCTCGAGTGCCTCGGGTTTCATCCCCGGCCCGAGTCTTACCAAAAACTTTAAAAATAAAGGTTAGACATATTTGTGACAAGTGTTTATAAACACCTTCCTTTGCATGCGTTAGTACCAATTGGACAGTTCGATCCCCGGCAGGGTCATAGCAAAGACTTTACAAATGGAAGTAATGGCTGCCCTTTTGGCGCTCAGGGATTGTTGTTGAAAATTGTTGAAAGCGGCGTTAAACCCCCCAAAAAAACAATCAGGATGCATTTACCAGTTGAACAGGTAATATACCCCCAGGAAACGCCTCGTTTAAACTAAACTTCTATTGATGACGTTGTATAACAACGTTCAAACAAATAACCGCCGAGCCCCGGTAGCTCAGTCGGTAGCGACGCAGGCTGTCAATCCAGGGGTTGTGAGTTCGAATCCCGGCTCGGCCAACTTTCTTTCCGACGATTGACAAAAGTCAATGCGACACACGTCATTCGTCTTCCACCAATGGGCTAAGTCTATGTGGAAAAGCAGCCAGTTGCTTGGGAAGATTGTTGTGTGGAGTACTGGTGTGAGAAAACCAGGAAATGCATGAGTAGGTGCACGAACTCAATATATTCCTTAGGATTCTTCGCGTAGGTCAGGAACTAAGAGTGTCCATCATTGTTCAGCGTTGTCAGCGTAATCTTTGATCTCTCATACAATGATGACCATGTTCCTGAGGCGGTTTGTGACGAAGAAAAGCGAGTAATTCGAGACATTTTGCTGACAATGAAATAGGGAAAATGCAAATTGACTGCTTTAGAATCGCCCAACCAATTATCCAACTCTCTGCACACTGTCAGCATCGATTACCTGTACTTAAACCCTTTCCCTCATACGACAATTATGCAGCAGACGACTTTGAACATATTTAGTCAAAAATTGGAAAATCTCTATAATTGAATGGATAACCTATGACTAAAAGTGGAAAACATTGTGACAAAAGGAGAAATTGCACGTTTTGTGCAATTTCTTCTTTTGTTACTATGTTTTCAAAAAGCCGTCTGCTGCAGAGGCGTCAGAAAGCGTCTATATGAGGGAAAGGGTTAAGGCAATAGTTTCACGTTCGATTCGAAACTTGCTCAGTCCGATGGTACTTATTCAAGCTGTACGTCACAATGCACCAAATATATACCTTCTTTGATTCCATGTGGATCGACCAGTTTCAGCCATCAATTGTCACACTTGCTAAGCGTTTCTCATGTTGAACACCATATGTCATTGAGAAGAGTTACCTCTAAGCTTTAAACTAAACTAACGAAAATGGGGGGTTCATGCATCATGCAAGAAAGAATTCACCAGGCGAAAATGGTTACCGTCATTTTGGACCAAATCGGGACGGCGAAAAACGGGTGTTTCACATTCTCTACTTTCACTTTCAAAACAAGGTAAATATACTAAATATGATCAAACCAATCACTTCCAGTGCCTACTATTCACACTTACAATACATGTAAACTCAATGTCATATATTCTATGCATTTTGTTGATGACATACACTCATTTCTACGCAAACATTTTCTTAGGGACTACTTGGCTGTAGATCAGCATGACCGCGGATGTATTTGGGCGTAATTTGGACCTTATCTTGATGCTTCAGGAATACATGTATCACTAGATGGCACAATTTATGCCTTCCTATACACAGACAGATTGCGGTTTTCGATTGTCGCAAATTTCCGAGAACACACATTAACAGGGCGTGGCTGTATAAATTCCGACAATAGGGCTATTAGGACTGTTGTTTGATCATGACAGTTTAATTTTACTACAGTGCATTTTATACGGAAGGAGACTTCATTAGAGAAAAAACCTCAACTCGAATACTTAACCGTAAACAATGGCGTCTATACACTGACCTCCTGGAGCGCTCCGCAAGTAATGCCAGTGCAATTTATGTCATAAACATTAAAGCTGATTACGTAATTAGACGGTGAAAAAACCACACACGAATAAAAACCTGTCGAAGTGAGAGATTTTGAAAGATGTTTTAACCCTTTTTCACTTGCAGACGCATTCCGACGCATCTGCAGCAGACGACTTTTGCAAAATTGTGGCAAAAGGAGAAATTGCTCATGATGAGCAATTTCCCTTTTGCCACAATGTTTTCAACTTTAATAAATGTTTAAGCTCTCATTTGTTGAGATATTTCACATTGAATTATAGAGATTTTCTTTTTGTTGACAAAATATGTTCAAAGTCGTCTGCTGCAGAATTGTCATATGAGGGAAAGGGTTAATTATATCAAATTCACACACTTATGTACCGGTATGTACCGGTATGCTTTACATTTACCGATGCATCAGTGGTATTACGTTACCACTAGTTTGTACACAATGGGAAGGGGAGTCCAAATGCGAGCTTTACAGTTCGAGGAATTTGAAAACGTTATACAAAAATATATGGTATCTTTAAACAGAACCGCCAAATACGTAACACAGACAGAATAGGGACTCTGCATGGGGGACTATGTACGGAAGGAAGAAATACCTATTTGTGTTTTATCGGCAAAAAATCGGTAGACAAATCAAAATGGCATTTCTCAGAAAATTTAACATGTTTCTCAGAAATGTTCTCTAAGTAGAAATCTAAAAGGAAATGAAATGTGAGCATTCTTGTCTATATCTATCCTATTTTTAATTATTGACCATGTTTTATCCTTATTTGTTTCTCATGAAATATGCTATATGCACACTTCGATGTCAACAGTCAAACTTGTTTTGTTGCAGCAAATTCTTTGATTCTGTATCGGCTTATCATGACATACAAAACAGAACAGAACAGAAATTTGAATTGACATTAAGCATATAAGCTCATAGTCACATAAAACATACATATACAATATACATACAACACAAAATGGCATGTCGTTTAATATATACATATACATAACATTGTTATCATAATTTTAAACATTTAGGTTGGAACGTGAGAATACTTCCGCTTATTGTTACATATTCCTGGAACATACAGCATCCAGTACTGGTCATATACTAGTATTTCATGTTTTACCATTACCTTTCAGCATCTACACACATCCGATAATATTTGTGACAAAAGCATGTATTTATTTATCTAATCATTTTGCAGATTTTAGCAACTATAAGATACTCAAATTGTTCAGTGTAAACAAATTAAAAGCATTCAATACATTATATGTTGTAGAGAGGAAATGGGTATTTTTTCTATACAGGTGAATGGCTGACAACTCCTTACAAAACGAAACCTAAGAAGCTAATTCACACTGTTTATGTATTTGTTAATCTATTGTGTATATATTGTTATTAATAAAACACAATGAGATCAAAACATATTTTCAGTATACGAGGGTATAGCCATAAATTTGCGGAATTGTTCAATAAACTTAAAACCATTGACAGCATGTCTTAAAAACATTCATACAATAATTATTGGAAGCCGCCAGGAGGCGGCTTCCTGTAGGGATGCTTAGAAATTTCGAACAAGGAGAATATTTAGACCTGCCAGCGTGACCACATATCTTGATTTCTCTTTGTCCTTACTACGTACATTAATTTAAGTTAATGACTTTTAAAACATCCCTTTTACACTCTATATACATGTGTGAGTTTTACAAATTAAAAACAAAAGACAAAGGCCAGTATATTAATTGAAAATATGTACATTTTTATTTAAGCGAAATTCATACTGTATCTTGTCTAAATAGTAAACTGAATTGGTTACCTGCCTCATACGCTTTTTTAGTTCGATAGTATGTTAAACCGGGAACCATGAACAAGAGAAGGCACGCAGTAAATGTAATCTGTTTCTTGTTGTTGTTGTTTGGCGTTGTTTACCCTCGCGCTCGTAAGGTAATTTGTAATGCGGAAGGCGAATTTCACCGTATAGCATGTAATAATGGCAACGTAATGGTCACTATGGTAACACGTGGTCGCGCGTTCCTCATCAGTTGCGATTTTGCCTTATTTCTCAAATTTAAATGTGAATTGAAAGGTAAATGTTTCAATGACTTTCAGGAACTACAGAGTAAAGCCCAGACACTGTTATACAAGGCGCTTACTTTGAGAAGTTGTGACGTTGACGTCGTTTTTCTGAAGATTGAACTGCGGGGGCTATACTGACCTCATGTTATTAAACAAGCTGTAGTTTTCTTTCTATTGTATGTATCTTTTTGAAATTTTCTATGTCGTTTACAGCTGAATTAAAGTTTATAGCAAAATAAAGTTCGTTTGAAAATGTAAAAGAATGTTGATTTTATTGAACAATTCCACGAATTTCTGGCTATACCCTCGTACATACAAAGCAATAAAGATATATCATATTTAACATGTTGACCTTTTTTGGCATATTATTTTATTATATTTCGAAGTCATTGTGTTCACATTCCTGCTTTTCTCACAATGTCTCTCATCCTCGATCTTTGGTTGTTTCTTCCGATGTTTTCTATTTTAAGTATACATGGTATATATAATAGAGGAGATCCACGAAAAGAACAGCGTAAATGTGAAACGTGTGAGTAGGTTAACAGGATCTTGTGCTCTTTGACGTTGATTAAGATTTAGACAAAAAGAAACATTTTTCTCAAAACATATTGGTTTTAATATCAATTCATCAATACACATTTCCTTCAAGCCTTATTGATAGATCAAAAACATTGCTGGTTTTGGCCTGGGCTATTTTACCCTTTATGGCTAAAGTGAAATCTTACAAAATGTTAACTCTGAACATATTGGCCCGATATTTTCAAGCTATATTGATTTATCAAAAACATTGCGGTTTAGGGCCGGGCTATTTTACACTGTATGGCTGAAGGGTAAAGTTAAACATTATTTACGCTGAATATATTGGCCTAATTGTCTAATTGTTTCATAGAAATATTCATAGGTTAATCTTCTACCTGATTTGTTTGATAACATATAGATTAGTAAATAACTCAATATACATTGCCACAAGGGCTTGGACTGCTTACGCCTTCTGAACAATTATCTCCTTTGAATAAGTGCTCGATTTTTAAATAATTTAACTAAATATTTTTTTGTGACCTTCGAGTCATATCCATTATTTTGACAAAAGACGAAAAAGGTCACCATAGAGTTTATGATTATTTTGCTTTTTGGCAGAAGAACGATGCTGGTCCTCTTATTGCATTTTGAGATTTGAAACTAGTAAATAAACAATCAATCATCTTTATGCTAATTAACACATTTCAGCTCATTATTGTCTCAGTTTAATTTGTTGTTTCAGGCGATACATCAGTTTTGTCTGCAGTCCTTTTTGGCCTTGGCTTTTTGGTTAGCATCTCCCCCATAAATATCATTTTAATGTTGTTGGAACATCAGTGAAAAAATTAAGGCGTGAGTAGTCCAATATAAGTTTAAGAAATGACCGAGAGGTCAAATATGGACGTTTGTTAACAGTATTAACATTCGCGAAGAGGAACGGAAAAAAAGAAAGAAGTCACATGAAAAATACAGTGGCGGATTAACCCGCGGGGCCGTAGAGCCCGTGCCCGACTCCCCCTACACCACGAAAGACGTCACGTGTGAAATATACAGTAGCAGTTTAACCGGGGGGGGGGGGGGGGGGCGTAGGGCCTGTGTGTCGAAAAATCCTACCTTCCAGCAGCCCCCAGGCCGTCAGCACTGCAGTGCTTTTATTTACTATTGCCATTGGTACGGTAATGAAACGCACACCTGAAGATCTGAAAAGGGGCATGACTATTTACATCTCTTTACGATATTGATTGTTTAGATGATTTGGCTCTACTATCTCTACACTCACGACCAGGAATGACACTACAAGGTTAGACATATTCGCCCTCGAAATCGGGTTAAAGATATGTAACAGGACAGCAAACGTCAGGGGCGTAGCTTGCCAACACTCAATGTGTAGGCCATCTCGTGAGAAAATCAACATTGTGGACGCGTAAAGTATCCACCCGGATCAGCCTAAGCATGCCACACAGGCCTACCCGGATATACACTTTTCGCCTCCTGTGGATTTTCTGTTTCAGGAATCACTACTCTATTTATCCCCCCTTAGACGGAATGTGTCGACTGGATCAGTCTGCGCGGAAAGCGTTATTATCGCTGCAGCTGCATTCAGGGGCATTTTTAGAAAAAAATGTGTAGGCACGTGCCTACAGTGCCTAAAGGGAGCTACGCCCCTGGACGTCATGAAACTAAATTTAAATAATTCAAAAGCTCTCATCAAAGTGAACGGAGAAGATGTTGCAACATTTGAAGATTTTCATGTTTATGAATCACTATCAGAAAGGATGCACGAGCCGAGCCGGTCATGACAATTGACCCGGATTAACCCTTTCCCTCATACGACAATTCTGCAGCAGACGACTTTTAACATATTTTGTCAAAAAATGGAAAATCTCTATAATTGAATGGATAACATATGACTAAAAGTGGAAAATATTATGGCAGAAGGAGAAATTGCTCGTTTTGAGCAATTTCTTCTTTTGTCACTATGTTTTCAAAAAGCCGTCTGCTGCATAGGCGTCAGAAATAGTCTATATGAGGGAAAGGGTTAACGAAGCAAGTAGTGCCGTGCAGTTATTAAGCAACGTCTGGAGATCAACATAATACAGCAACAATCTCAGAGCAAGACACTATTAAGTAATGTAAAATAGAGAATGAAATTAAAGAAGATGCAGATAAACTGGGCCTGTGCTTAAATCTAACACGGAATACCTTACATTAAACACCAGAAAGTAAATATAAAATATAAAACCCTAGTCACACTAGAGACGGAATGAGCTGGAATGTCGTCGGAATGAAAATTCGTGCTATATTCTAGATATTTCGAAGTGTATTCTAAAAAGTCTGCCTGCATTCTGAGTGCATTCCAAATAATCTGGTCCATTCTTGTCGCCAGTCCGAATGTTTTGCTCATGCTCAAAACTTTCGAGGTGCATTCGTAGTGGAGAAATATCGAACAGCATTTGAAGTGTATTCTACCTACATTATGACTACATTCTAAATAGTCTTACGGCATTCTGAAACCATTCGAAACATTTTAATCGCATTCGAAGGAGATCACAAACGGCAATCCTCTGTATACATTCGTATCGTATAAAAGTGCGGCCAGCTGCTAGAACGTTTTGAGTTGGTATTTGGGAGTCACATGACTTTGGGCGGTATTCGGGCAACAATTTAACCGTATTCGTACGGTAGTTGAAGTGCATTCTAAATAGTCTGACTGGATTCTAACAGCATTCTAACTTTTCCTACCATGTTCCAACTACATTCGAGCTACATTCAAGAGCTAAGACACATGGAATGTGCAAGATTCGAGGTTGGTTCGAAGTGCATTCTAAGTATTCGTATGGCATTTTTACAAAGCTGTAAGAATTTAGGCCAATTTGACTTTCTCTCCCAAATGTGGCGCGAATTTTAAAAGAAAAATCTATCCGGCTGGTTCTGCCTAATTCCTGCTGATTCTGAATAAGTGTGACGGGCCCTTAAAGGCAAAGCGCCATCATGTGCTGCACCATAAAGGAAGATATGAAGAGCTTTAACCCTTCCCCTCATACGACAATTCTGCAGCAGACGACTTTGAACATATTTTGACAAAAAATAGAATATCTCTTTAATTGAATGGATAACCTATGACTAAACGTGGAAAACATTGTGGCAAAAGAAGAAATTGCTCGTTTTGAGCAATTTCTTCTTTTGTCACTATGCTTTCAAAAAGCCGTCTGCTGCAGAGGCGTCAGAAAGCGGCTATATGATTGAAAGCAAGCGTTAAAATGACCGGGGAACAGTTCAGACGATTGGTCAGGACTGACACGAGAGGTCATATGTGTTGCTGCCGTTTTTCTTCTTAAATCGTTTGCCTATTTAAATTATGTACTCATTATAGTTGGGTCCAGAACCTCAATCCCGTGACCATTCTCTGGCTAACATGTTTTGACGATTGATTTGACTTCTATGGACGTTTTATAAAAAAATTAGAAACCCGGCCCTTCGCAAAAATGCCGGCATTTTTTACTAGGGGGCCAAATCCAAAATGGCCGCCGGCGCCACGTAACGAGCTGTCTCTCCTGAAATCTGCATTGTGTATTACTTAAACTGCCTAAATTCCTGTTGGTCGAAAAATGGAGTGGCCCAATTTTCAACATGAAAGAGTCGACTTTTTGAAAGAGTTTAAGTTAAATGACGTGCAATGCGACTAGATATACACTGGGAAGTAATGCCAAGGTAATTCTTAGGTGTAAACACAGAACATTTTATAGTGATATGCGATACCCTCAGACTTGTTTGCCCGTTTCATTTATTTTCACCCAAATATTAGGAGATTTCCTTTCCATACACACATACAAGTTATGAATATAACAATTTAACAAATCAATGGGTTGACGTATTTCTATCAAACGAGCTCATATGTTACTACACCCCATTCACTCGCACCCTCATTGACCGAACACCCATTCACTCGCACCCTCATTGACCGAACACCCATTCACTTGCACCCTCATTGATCGAAACACACATTCACTCACTCGCGTATTCAATCAGTCATTCAGTAGCTCGCACATATACTATCTATTTATTCCGATTTTGCTGGATTATTGTGTTTGTTGCAATTGCCGTTTATAGGAATGCGATACGATCCGTTGTGATATGGATATCTGAGGAAATGCCTCTCTGATTCGTTATTGATTGGTCTTCATGTGTTTCATTTACAGTACGGATGATGGTCTTACTCGATTTTTTTTAATAGGGAAAGTTTTGTTACACAAGTATTATTTCTATGAATTTGGTAATATTGTTTATTCATAATACATGTAGGGCGTATATATCTGGCACAAACTCTAGAACGTTTGATTGCTTTATGATGTGCATGTACACGAACAATATGGTTTTAACAATACAGTTGGGTGTAATTGAGATCGATTTTTTGGTAGAGTTGCGCATGCGCAGAGGCTGCCATAGTCATAGTGAGTTTGAAGTCACGTGATGTATATGCCCTTCACCACCAACAATTAAGTGCAATTTTTGGTTTGACTAATTTACGAATGCTCACAAAAGCAAACATAGAGTAACGAAAAAAAATCCGATTATTCAAGCTTATAATAGAAAATAACAAGTCTTGTAAGTGTAAATATCATATTTAATGTGTACACAATTATTTAGATATCACTACGCCAATATAGCACTGCACCGCGCAATTACCCTTTGTAAATTGTAACCCTCTTTTCACTCTCGGCAGAGATGTAAACATCCACTCGCCCGCTAGCATAAGCGAGTGGAATGAAGGATAGGCTAGTACGAAATTCTAGGCGCTAGTCCATACATATTCGTTCATGTCTTATTCATAAAGATAGTATGCATTGCTAAGCCTTTTCTTTCTCTTTCTCTCAGTCCATCTATTCTTTCGACAACGATTAACGATGACTTGCATTTTGGATAGGTGCTTTCGACAAGGTCCGCGTCTAAAGAAACAAATTTCATCAAATGATTTGAGCGCTTTAAATCACTTGTTTAATATATCTATAGGTGCTACCTATTTACGAAAAAACGCAAGATAATTATAAACAAAAATTAAAGAACATACTTTGGCCATACAAAAAGGATTTATAAGTAATTGACTAGACAATAATAATGTTAATGTCATGTTTCTTGCATTATCAAAACATATTTGGAATTCGTATTGCTGTCGTCTATTATTACGAACAGAAAATAATAAAGTAAAAACTTTCAGAAAATCAAGGAATACATTTATAATGAACGAGATTAAAACATGAGGGCCAAGATGATCCTTAATCGATCACCTGCATTATGGTAAAGAAGCAAATAGATCAGCCCTTTTCTGATGCCATCTGGCGACAACCTTTTTCAACCAGTCAATATGACTGGAACAAATTATGTAAGGGGTCACATTTCTGCTAAACCCTTTCCCTATTAGAGACAGTTTCTGAGGCCTATGCAACAGACGATTTAGGAAAAGATTGTCACCAAAAGAACAATTGCTCCTTATGAGAAAGTTATCCTTTTGCCACAATGTTTGATAAATAATTATACTTTGAATGATTGTGGCAATAGCTCATGTATAGGAATTTGGGGTCTTTCATGTTGATACCACTTTTTTTTGCGGGAAACGACGTCGCTCCATTGACGTTACGCCAAGATGAAGTGTAACGGAAATGACGTCACGTCCTTCTTTGGCTACGATACAGTCAAAATTTAGGTTTGGGCGTAGAAGGCTAATGCTGTCGGTTTTTTTACGAACGGGAAAACAGATTTCTTACAGATTTCCATTTAGTTTTAACTTTTCGTACAAATGTTTATTCCCACATAACACAGCATTTTAATGATCTTAAATATCTATTTAAAAAAAAAAAAGATTAAAAAGACGACAATAATTTTCAATCCGTATTTTTCCGCTCATTTTATACATACCCAAAATACCGATTTTAAAAAAAATGATTAAAAAGACGACAATAATGTTCATTCCGTGTTTTTCTGCTCATTTTATACATACCCAAAATACCGATTTAAAAAAGAAATGATTAAAAAGACGACAATAATTTTCAATCTGTGTTTTACGTCTGCCTTTTATACATATCCAAAATGGCGGCCCCCATGGATTTTTCCCAGTTTCATTCCAGAAAGCTTCATGGGTTATTGAAAAAAAAAAAAAAAAAAAAAAATCTCACACCTGTTAACTATAAGCGAAAAAACCCATTCATGTTTTTTTTTCGTATAAAGCGTTTAGAATACTTTGATTATAATAGGCAGAACGAATAACGAATAAATCTTGCAAGAAATCGATCATTTCTTTCGGCCAACATCAGGTAAATGACCGCGGATATTGGTTGTTACAACATAACTGATTCATCCTTTTATTCTAAATTTGTATTACACAGTTCAAAATTAGATTTTGACAGTTTGTTCGTTATGATTTTGACGCGATTCAAGATTTTGACGCGATTATTTCGTTCATAGAGTTGATTACTAACAGATGACTAAGTTGATGATGGAAAGAACATTAACAAGTTAAGTTAAGCTAAAACATGCACAGGCAGGCGAGTGTTTCATTAGGATAAGTGCAACACTCAATTCCCAATCCTGCTTGCCCTTTAACAAATCACAACCCACCCCACAATATAAAAACTCTGCAGCAGACGAATTAAAAAAAATCTGAGCAAAGATACAGAAAATCACATTTATTGGAAGTGTAATCATTGAATATAGTTGAAAACATTGTTGCAAAAGGAGAAAGCTTGTTATGAGCAATTTCTTCTTCTGCATCAATGTTTTCAAAAGTCGTCGGCTGCAATTACGTATGCAAGTGGGAAAGGTTTAAATAAGAAACACTTTTTCAAATGATAGTCAGTTGGCTATTCTAGTATATAATGTCCGTCTTAAATAATAATGACAAAACTTTCAAAAAACAAGAAAAAGATTTTTTACAATTTAATTGAAAACACATTTAATCAAAGTTGGGAAAGTTGTCCCTTTCCGTGCTTTTTTATGAGAGTTCAAATCACAAGCAAAACTTATGGGACAGAGTTGACAAATAACACATTGACACAATTTCAGATTTAGGCTTTGTTTCTGTCAAACTACTGAAGAAGACAACACTGAGACACACATTTTGATTAAAAGTTTATTTAAAAAAAGGAATAATTTTATTTATGATAAACAACATTACAATGATGGTGTAGAAAATACATGTCAACAATACATTTTTCAATTTGTACATTCATTGCACAGACCAAATCTTAGCAAGTTTGAAATTATGGACCTCTCAGCACATTTTTTTCTCAATTAATTACTTCTTGGCAGGATTTTACTGCTAAAATTGATGATTTTTTTTTTATTTTTGGCCGGATTGCTCTAGCAATTCCGGTCTATAGATTGGCGATGTCTGTCTCTCCGTCTGTCTGTTCGTCAACATTTTGGTTAAAGTTTCAGGTTGAGGCAAAATCTCAGCACTGGAAAGGGTTACACACTTGAAACTTTGCATGAAGGTAACCGGTAAAATAAATATTCATATATGCACTTCTGTATCTCTTCTTAAACGATCGCAATTCTACCTTCAGTACTTTGTACTTTGATTAATCAAAATGCTATTTTGTGAATAATAATTACTGAGTTTAATGGGTATAGCCCTAACATTGCCTCTGTTAAATGCGACCTGGTTCTGTAAGGGTGCCCTTGAATGTTTTTAGATATTGAGTACTGGAAGATGTTTACAAAATATTTCTCAAAGAAACATTCTATAATCGCAAAACGTTTACCCTTTCCCCTATACGATTGGACGTTGGTGACTCTGTAGTAACACAGCTTTGAGACAAACCACTGGAAGAGCAAATGAATCATTATGACACAGACAGATTTTCCGCAGGATTCTTTGATTGAGTATAGGCTTAAAGGTGCTGATTTCTAGATTATAGATATTATAATCAAAGTTAAACAGTTCAAAAGTTCTCTCTAAATATATGAATCATAATTCTGGGATCAAATGAGAGTAATAATTTCACTTTCGAGTACAATAAACATCAAAATATTGATCGTTCATGCTTCATTTTAACTAGGTAAGCCAAATTATGTACAATTTCATGACTTTCAATTGACTGTGTTTCAATAATTACTGCCAAAATAGTTCTTGAAAAGTTAATTACTCACTTTGTTGTCACTATTATTAATATTTGCAGAAGTTTCAACATTTCAAAATGTTGATCTCCATCTGGAGCACCTTTAATACAGTCATCTGTGTAACTTGTTTGACTGTTTTTAACAGACATTTAAACGATTATCCTGCTGAATTATATATCAACAACAGATGTTCATCCCTTTTTGACAAGGTATAAATTGTTAGGGAGTAATGTATATGTATTCAACTTGTAGGGAACATTTTTTCGACTAAGCTTAGATAGCACATATGTTCAAGCTAATTTTAGGCTTCATAATTAGTTTAGTTCTGTTTATTTTAAACTAACTTTTAATCGGTTGCCAAAGAAGCTTTCAGCTTATATAAATCACGCACGATATCTGCTTCCTGGAGATTCCAAAGGTCGAACCCGCTCATGCGAACGGGAGTTTAACTGTGGGGACATTTGGTACGACACGCTACTCTACCACTGCAACACAGTCTACATAATTCGCACATCTCCCACAAAAGTACTTGTTTGATATCTTAAATCTAATAGTAAATATTCTTGACTAAGTGTTAAACGTAAAAGAAATAAATCATCATACAATAAATCGGATAGATTGCAATCAGCCGACATTTTGATTACTGTGTTCGACTGTAACATAAAATTAACTCTCTAAAATTTGGATCTATTGTCTATTATCAGACAGTAATCGGAATAATGGTTATTATTACAGATGTGCGTGTCGCGGCGGTGATGGTGGGGGCCCTTGGGAAAGGCACATTTCCTCGCCTAGTACTGGTTTGTTTATCCAGGGATAATAAGTAAGTGAAATGTCGCCATGATGTAAATGAAATGATGTGTAAAGCAGCGTAAAACATCACATAAACAAACACATAAACAAACAGTTACGCATTTATTTTCCTATAAGCCTAATTTGACATGTGTGTCTTTATCTTTCCAAATAAATCTATATTCCAACCGATCACTTTTAATTAAACAGATAATAGCAATCTGTTGGTTTTTATTTTGTAATATACCAGTACAACTGGATCGTTTATTTCTCCTGACACCAGCGAGGCAGTTTTAATGAAACAATCAGGATCGATCAGGACGGAAAGCCATATTACTACCATTTGTAAAGTATTTGGTATGAACAGTGCGGGAGATTAACCCTTTCCCTCATACGACTATTCTGCAGCAGACGACTTTGAACATATTTTGTCAAAACATAGAAAATCTCCATAATTGCATGGATAACCTATGACAAAAAGTGGAAAACATTGTGGCAAAAGGAGAAATTGCACGTTTTGTGCAATTTCTTCTTTTGTCACTATGTTTTCAAGAAAGCGTCTATATGAGGGAAAGGGTTAAAGCGAGATAATGTAAATTGTATTGCTTCGGTTGAATAGCTCACAGGAGCTTATGTTTGAATTGCTTGAATCTTGCCACCCTTGAAATATAATTTATCTTAACTTAATTGCATGAGATATTTGGCAGGAACCAGTGGCTTTTGTAAACAGTATAGGACCAGATCAACACTGTCCGTGTATAACTTAAATGTATACACACTTGTTATAAGATTCTGTCAATTCTCGTAGGTTATAATCTAAACCTACACTGTTCAGAATTGCCAACTTGTAACTTTTCCAATGCACTGGGCCAATAATGAATTGGTGTAAAGTCAGCCGTTCCAAGCGAAAACCAACATTATGGACTCTGCGTAATGTATCCAACCAGATCAGCCTGCGCAATCCGGGCCGACACATTCCGTCTCAGGGGGATAGAGATAAAGAGTAATGATTCCTGAAACAGAAAATCCACAGTTGGCGAAAAGTGTATGCCTGGATTAGCCTGCGCAGCATGCTTAGGCTGATCCTGGTCAATACCTTACGCAGAACATTTTTCTCAAAGCTCAAGACTGAAGGGTCAACTTTAACCTTAAACGTTAAACGTATTTTAAGTTTGATTTCACACACGACTTGCACGTGCTGATGTAAGAGGCGACGCTGTTAACGTTGTCACTGATGACTTTTACTGTCGACTCTCTTTCGTCCAACAGGAAATTTAGAACAAATTAATGTCTAAGACGCAAATAAGGCATATTTCATGAGAGACAGCTCGTTACGGGCTGTCTAATATGAATCTGCATTGTTTGCAAAAAACTTTAATTGCCTTTGACAGCGAAAGAGTTAAGTTAAAGCTATTCGCAGCAGATGTTATCGATCTACTTTCTGCAAATATTCTACTGTAGTTCACGTTAATATTGAAGACGACAAGAATGCAATTACTAGTTTGATTAATTTGTTTTCTCTAAATGTTTAACCCTTTCCCCTCATACGACAATTCTGCAGCAGACTACTTTGAACATATTTTGTCAAACAATAGAAAATCTCTATAATTGAATGGATAACCTAGGACTAAAACTGAAAAAACATTGTGGCAAAAGGAGAAATTGCTCGTTTTGAGCAATTTCTTCTTTTGTCACTATGTTTTCAAAAATCCGTCTGCTTCAGAGGCGTCAGAAAGCGTCAATATGAGGGAAACGGTTAAATGATGTCATAACGAACATATTTTCTAAGCTAATGTTCTCACGTAATGAGCTTTAGTTTTTGTTAAAACATTTTTCAGTATCAGTTCATTTATAGACATGTTCAATATTTTCGCCTGAGTTTTCAAAATAATTTGAGACAGAGCGTTGCGTGTGAAATATAGTAACAAGAAATATCTTTAAAAAAGATAAACGGCGATCAATATGAGAAAACACTAAGAAATGGAACATGCGCATATTATTTGATATTTTGTCTTACTTATTAGAATGACAGAAAACAATAACGTTACATATGTAATATTTGTTTTAGTTCATATATATAATTTGGTGTTGATATGAATGAGAGAGAGAAAAATAAGCTTGACTCTGCTGGGAAGCGAACCACAGACCTTTCACTTGACAATCCAAGTCAACATCCATTACACTAGCGCGACATGCCTTTATTCCTTTCAAGGCCGAGAATTCTTTACATGACTGGAGATTACGCGAGGCTCTCAAGAGGTGTATTATGTAACACAGTATAAGTTTCAATTGACGATAAATAACTGTAAATTATCATGTTTCAAAAATAATTAAAAATTTCTCTTAAATATTATATTTCATACGTTTTCACTATTTGTCTTCGATGTAATTTATTTCTTAAGGAAAACAATTAAAGGTTAGTATGCAGCACATTTCATTTTAAATCTTCACCTTATTAGTGCCTCTCGTAGGATCGCCAACTTAACTATGAACCAATCAAAACGTTTCATTTCCTTTATTTCTTCGACATTATTCATTAAATACAACATTTGATTGGCCTTCAATCTAGATCGTTTGTTTAATATCTAGGTCAAAACTGCGTTCAAACAGCTGGCGCCGAAAAACACGTGTCACATACCATACATGATAGTGCGATGTCTTTTAACGGTGACATCTAGGTCAGCATAAGATATAATCCTCCCGGGTAAATATTTATAAACAGATTGTTATTTCTAATAAATAACAAATTTAACGTAAGCGCATTAGCATTTTCCCTGGCTAAAACCAATCTATTAACTAAATACGGAAAATGAGTTGTAATAAACAACAACTCTCATAAATAGGGACATTGCTTTTCCGTAACCGACGTAAGCTCACTGTTTCCAGAGGGGCGCTGATCTTGCACCGCAGCTCTGTCATTCGTTCTTTAACCCTTTCCCTCATACGACAATTCTGCACCGATTTCAACAGTATTTCAGTTACATATCACATATCATGATGGCAGCCAGGTCACCTATTCATGACCCCTGGGTAAACAAACCAGTACTAAGCTCGGAATCGTGGCTTGCACTAGGGCACTTCACCATAACCATTGCGTCGCGACAAAAGATTTTGACCCCTTTGTAAACAATGCAAATTTAGGTGCCATTGCTCAGAACGAGCAATGGCACCTAAATTTCCATTGTTTACCAAGTAAAATGATTTAACGCTTTTAAAGACTTTATGGCGAGGTGATTAACCTTGGTAAAAAAAATACCAATTTTAGTTACTACCGTTTCACGCCAAGCCCTCGATATGATACATACAAATTTATACATTGAAATACTACAGTCTTCTACCAATCGGCTGAATAGTCTATTCATGTGGAAAGGAAGCCGTTTTCTTGGATATAATGTTGCGTTGAGTAACTATGAGAAAATCGGTCAGGCGATAAGGTCGCCGTTATATAACTGTAATGATTGTTGAAAACTGCTTTAAACTGCAATTAATCAATAAATCCAGGAAGACAGGAACTCGATTATTTGGTGTTTTTGCTTTTGCGCCGCTTTCAACATTTTTTAAGTTATATCATGGCGTTTCCAGGGTAAGTTACAAGTACATCTGGTCCATTAATCCTGACACAAGCCAGTCAGATGTAATGCTTAACTCGCAACCCTGAGCGTCGAGGAAGGCAGCCATTACTACCATTTATTAAAGTATTTGGTATGACCCGACCGGGGATCGAACCCACGACATCCCGCACCCTATGCTGACGCTCTTCCACCATACCACCGATGTGGCACCAAAGACTCAATAACGACTGAGTACTATCTGTAACCGAATACAACTTCGAAGGTCGGGTTTCGTTTGAAGTGGCCAAAATGAATAAATGAACCAGTGAATGAATAAATGAACCAGTGTCTGAGAAAGGTACATTGATCGACTTGCGTAGATTCTGTTCAGACTGAGCCGGTGAACAATGTGATATAAATTTACACCGTTCAGAAATGTCAACTTATACCTTTTCTCGTACACAGACTCATATACACATTAGTTGATTGATTGATTGATTGATTGATTGATTGTGGTTTAACGCCGTTTTTAACAATTTCTCAGTCATATCACGGCGGCCAGTTCACCTACTCATGTGTTTCCTGATTTACTCACACCAGTACTCCACACGGCAATCTTCCCAAGCAACTGGCTGCTTTTCCACATAGACTTAGCCATTGGTGGAAGACGAATGACGCATGTCGCATTGACTTTAGTCAATCGTCGGAAAGAAAGTTGGCCGAGCCGGGATTCGAACTCATAACCCCTGGATTGACAGCCCGCGTCGCTACCGACTTAGCTACCGGGGCTCGGCTCATACACATTATAAACAGGGGGCTAAATATGTGCGGGTATGGTAAGCGTTGACGCGACCGTGCAGATCTAGGAACTGGCGGACTGTTACTAGATAGCTGGTGAATATTCTTGGTGTTTCTCTTGAGGGACATAGTCTATGTCCTTTTTAGGTTTCGTTCTGCCGTAAATCAATTAAGATCTATTTTTGTTCTCAGGTGGCGTATTAATGCATTATCTTGGACAAGTTTTATATGAAGTATTCAACGCAATGACCTCAGGAATATTTGTCGAGACGGCACAGGACAAATATCCTTTATGATTTTGCGACCTTGGACGATCCCGAACAGAATGCTACCGAGTGCAGCGTTATCGGGATCTACATTTTCGTCAACAAGTCAATAAAACGAACAGTCATCAAGTATTATTTCGAATAACAAATGGATTAAATGATTTGCTTGTTTCAGATTTAACTCTCATAAGGTAGAAATTGCATTTGGTCGATTTATTGGTATTCCAAGAGCACAGAGGCATTGTAAAGGTTAATCTTTCAACCTCATCGAAAATAATATCATTTTCTATTACGTTGTCCAAAATAATCAGTTATCAGACGAAACCATCTTAGTAACATGCAATGGCCCAATATTTGTAAATTTAACTAGTTACTGACAAGTTTAAAACAGAAAGTATTAATAAATCTATGTAGATATACTTCGGAAGGTTATTCTATTCGCGATGACGTAATAAAGCTTGTTGCTGTTCCCAAACATATTCTTTAAGGGTATCTTTTTTTCCATTTGATATACCAAAAACGCATTTTGATTAGACCACAATAACTTTGTACTCGGTTAAGTTAACCTTTTCCCTCATACGACAATTCTGCAGCAGACGACTTTGAACATATTTTGTCAAAAAAAAGAAAATTGAATGGATAACCTATGACTAAAAGTGGAAAACATTGTGACAAAAGGGGAAATTGCTCGTTTAGAGCAATATCTCCTTTTGTCACTATGTTTTCAAAAAGCCGTCTGGTGCAGAGGCGTCATAAAGCGTCTATATGAGGGAAAGGCTTAAAGCCTCATCTTCGAACTCTGTGAATAACTGATTATATCTATCGAGCTTGAATTTTTAGTAATATATTAAGTCATCGATGTAAAATAATCGTAGTCTAACATTGTGGCAAAAGGAGCAATTTCTCCTGTTATCACAATGTTTGTTCAATAGACGTCTCCCGCAGAAGCGTCTGTATGTGAGAAAGGATTAAACCTTTGATGTTTGGTTTGGATCCGATTAACTAATGAACTATTTTGAAAACGGTTTAAGACTTCTTTGATATTGCACACTTTTTTCTTCTCTTGTACTAACTGATTTGTTATATAACATGCTATCGTTCGATAATTAGTGTGCATACATATTAACCATGAATCATTCGAACTACTCCATTCTAAAATGGGTAACCATGGTACTATCTTGAGTGGTCGTTTAACCCTTTCCCTCATACGATAATTATGCAGCAGACGACTTCGAACATATTTTGTAAAAAAATAGAAAATCTTTATAATTGATTGGATAACCTATGACTAAAAGTGGAAAGCATTGTGGCAATGCTTAAAAGTGTCTATATGAGGGAAAGGGTTAATATAGTAATAGTATACATATGTATGTTCACCAGGTTTTCATATTAACCCTTTCCCTCATACGACAATTCTGCAGCAGACGACTTTGAACATATTTTGTCAGATAGAAAATCTTTATAATTGAATGGATAACCTATGACTAAAAGTGGAAAACATTGTGGCAAAAGAAAAAATTGCTCGTTTTGAGCAATGTCTTCTTTTGTCACTATGTTTTCAAAAAGCCTTGTGCTGTAGAGGCGTCAAAAGTGTCTATATGAGGGAAAGGGTTTATATAGTCATAGTATACATATGTAAACCAATAAACGAATGAATGTTCACAAGGTTAGAAAGTCTAGAGTTACCTGCCCTTACTACCATTACATTATTGGAAGCCGCCAAGAGGCGGCTTCCTGTAGGGATGCTTCGAAATTTCGGACAAGAAGAATATTTAGACATGCCAGCGTGACCACATATCTTGATTTCTCTTTATCCTTACTAAGTACATTAATTTAAGGTAATGACTTTTAAAACATCCCCTTTACACTCTATATACATGTGTGAGTTTTACAAATTAAAAACAAAAGACAAAGGCCAGTATATTAATTGAATGTATATACATTTTTATTTAAGCGAAATTCATACTGTATCTAGTCTAAACAGTAAAACTGAATTGGTTACCTGCCTCAGACGCTTTTTTAGTTCGATAGTATGTTAAATCGGCAACCATAAACAAAAGTAGGCGCGCGGTAAATGTAATCTGGTTCCTTACATGCTATCATATATTACGCAGTAATTAGATGAAGAAGCGCAGACATGAACATATAAAACCACAGAAATATCTGTTTCAAGACAAGTTTTGCCAGTCAACAGCCTTAGTTGAAAACATTAGGAATGTTGAAATGCAATCATTTGTTTATAAATTTATAAATTTTGTATTCATACCTATACATTAGGGTATATATAAACAATTAACGAAATGTGTACACATATATCTTGGCTTTAATTTAATTTTGATGTTGTTACTAATTTAAATAATAGTTTTCATTCATATAATTTCAATGTTTGTCAATCTTATTCATACGAATCACAAGGTAAAAATCCTGGTATTGCTTAAAGGGAGGTGTTTTGAAGTATACAACAGTCTTCAAAAGGATAAATATGTCAGCATTACCCTCTACAGTTTGAATTGTTCTAATGTTTGTGGATTTAAATGTTATTTTTTCTTATTTCTACATGTACAACGAAATATTGAGGCTCTTCATGACGCTTTGCGTCACACATTCGTCTTGATGGGTCTGATATACGTCAACAAATGGAATGGTGTACATGTAACAAGCACGTTTTTTAGACCAATCGGTTTAACAATCCAAACTCTGTTAGTACTTTGCATATCATTTGTTATTGATTCCATACATCAGGTTGTATCGAGTTTAAGACAATCAGTTGTATATTTTACTTAATTACGATATATGCGATAGCGATATATAAAGGGAGGAGACCAAACCTAGTCGCAATTGTTGGTTTATTCCAGACATATCTTATATACTATAGTACGCCGGGTACCAGACTAGAGGTTAGCGCGTCTTCCTATGTTCGAGTGTAGCTGACCGAATGATACAGTCACACGATGATGACCGGGAATCGAGTGACGATCTCCAAAAAACTACGCCGCCGAGAAAGGTAAACGATCCCCAAAGCACTACACCGCCGATAAATGTGAACGATATTCAAAGCCCTTAAGCCATGGTCACATTTACGGTCATGCACGTAGTTGACCGTGGTTCATTTCAAACGTAGTCCGCCGTAGTGTTACTACGGTCAACTAGGTTGAAGTACGTTCGAAGTAGGTTCAAAATTGGTAAAAAAAGGAAATATAGAAAGTCTAAGTAGGTTGAACTACGTGTAAGTACGGTCAACTACATTCATCTACGAGCAAAGTGGCTAGGGTTAACTAGGGCATCACTACGTCTAACTACGAGTAACTACGTTACACTACGTATAAACTACGTCCTAAGTACGCGCAACTACGGTAAATTAGGGTCAACTGCGTTAAGCTACGGTCAAACGTTGTGGCTGCGCCTGCACGGTACACACTACGGTTCAGTAGGGTCAATAACGGTTAACTAAGGTCAACTACGTTCAAACTACGGTCACAGTAGGGTCACAACATCGTACTTAACCGTAACCAATTGTTGTACATGTTGAAAAATTATGTGCTTACTACGGACAAATCATAAGTTCAAACGTTGAACTACGGTTATCTAAGTGTAACTACGTTTAATACGTTCAACTACGACCAATACGCTCATTCCCCACTACGGTCAACTACGTAAGATGTGACCACGGCTTTATAGTGAGAAATGGAAGCCGCTTTAACATTTTTAAAAACATCTTTAGTATGACCCGACCAAGCATCGAGCTTGGATCTCCCGCTCTAACCAATGCACTATACCACCGAGAATAGTAAACGGGGCCAATGGGTTAACGAAGGAAGCCATACTATAGGTTAGATTTAGAAGACTGTCGAGATTTAATCCATATAAGGTCTGAGCACGTCAAAATCAATTAGCTTAGAAAAGGCTTAATAAGGCCGTGCACGTATGGCTTCCTAACAAAGTATTCTATTTTTAACACTTATCCTGCTTTATTCCTGCAAATAGTATCTTCACACTTGAACATATATATGCAGTAGAAGTGAATTGTTCATGCAGAATGAGTAGAGAACAATGTCAAACTGCACTAAAATCGTTTAAGGCAGGAGAGGGGCTTAACCCTTTCCGTCATATGACATTCTGCAGCAGACGACTTTGAACATATTTTGTCAAAAAATTGAAAAATCTCTATAATTGAATGGATAATCTATGACTTAAAGTGGAAAACATTGTGGTAAAATGAGAAATTGCTCATAATGAGCAATTTCACCTTTGGCCACAATGTTTTCAAAATGCGTCTGACGTCGGCGATATCAGACAACATTTCAACACATTGTGGAAAAGGGATCGGTGGAATTGAAACGAATATTTTATCTTTTTCCCACAAGGTTTTCTAGGAAATCTAAGTATACGTCCGATAACACCCCAGGTGTTTTAAATGCAGTTTTTGGCCTAAGGCTTTAGCCCCTGGTTATAGTAGTAATACCATTTGTTTCGGAGTTGGTAGCCTGCCAATTGCTGTTAGCACCGAACAACGCATGAGAAACTGCGCGAGAAAAATAGTTCATCCTGGCTTCAATAAAACTGCATTTAAAAGGTTAGGACCTCCCCCCATAAATATCATTATGTTGTTGGAACATCAGTGAAAAACTTAAGGCGTGAGAACTCCAATATAAGTTTAAGAAATGCTTCAGAAATTAATGCGCCGAGGGGTCAAATACGGACGCTTGTTAACATTATTAACATTCGCGAAAAGGAACGGAAAAAAAGAAAGAGGTTACGTGAAATATACAGTGGCGGATAAACCGGGGGCCCGTGCGTCGAAAAATGAATGGTAAACAAAGAAATAGAGTGGCAAATGTAGTGGCGGATTTAGCGGTGGCCCATACGGACCGTGCCCGACACCCCTCCCACCCCACGAAAGAAGTCACGTGAAATATACGGTGGCGGATTAACCGGGGGGGGGGGGCCGTAGGGCCCGTGCGTCGAATAATCCAACCTTCCAGCAGCCCCCAGGCCGACAGCACTGCAGTGCTTTTATTTTTACTATATTGCGCCCCATGTGTGCAACACTATGGTAACTCCTTATTTACCCTAATGTAAAGGTACACACTAGCTTAGGCTAAAAGAGTCCGATTCATGATCGTTCACGGTTCACATACTATTTAAATAAGCTTGTTAGAAGATTATTCCAATTTGCGCAGACTTTGATACGGATAGTTACGCTCCCAGGGGACAATATCTTTCAGATATAAAATATCCTTAATTATTACAGGATGAGCCCATAACTTTGAAACTATGTATACATGCTTTTCAAACACACCCGGAACACATAGTAAACTACTGGCATTTTCACAGGATAACAGTTTTTACCCTGCAGGAAGACAAGCTAACAGAATAGCAGAATGAGGATCTCGTTCCGCCATATTTCAAATAAATCTCGATCAGTTATTTTACTTTCACAATGGTTTGTCAGTGGGCTTCTACCTAATGCGAATAAGTGGGCCGTTCCGCAAAAAAAAGACATTATGGCATCAGCGTAATGTATCGACCCAGATCAGCCTGCGCAAGCCACGCATACTGATCCGGGCCGACACATTCCATCGCAGGGGAATAGAGTTATAGAGTAGTGATTCCTGAAACAGAAAATCCACAGTAGGCGAAAAGTGTCTGCCCGGATTAGCCTGCGTGGCATGATTGTGCTGACCCGGGTCTATACTTTACGAGTCCACAATGTTCGTTTTCTCGCGGGACGGCTCAAGTATAGTTCTGCTATGACAAGATTGTTGCTCATCGGCAGAACAAAATTCTTACCACGCTTATCTGCCGGTTTGGTACGTGAGACGTAAGAACTTGAACCTCGCTCTGCACTTCTGCAGTTTTGAAAAAAATCCATAGCTAAGTGACTTCAGTATTACACAGAATAGTATACATGTATATGAATAGACACATGTGTCAAATTGAACGTATGTATTCACTGCAGACAGATGGATAATGAGTAAGAATATGGCCAGACAGATACAACTAATCGACAAAGGAGGGTGTCAATCAGTACAGCCTTACAAAGCGAATCAGTCAGTAGAGACTTACTGAATATACCAATCAGTACTGCTGCCTTACAGATGGTAGCAATCAGCACAGCCTAACAAAGAACGTATATCGGTAAAGCCATATAGAGGGTGTTAATAATCACAATCTAACAGAGGCAGTCAATCCGTACAGCATAACAGAAGGTACCAATCAGTACAGCCTTATAGAAGGTGTCAATCAGTACAGCCTAATATAAAGTGTCAATCACTACAACCTAATATAATATGTCAATCCGTACAACCTTACAGAAGGTGTCAATCATAACAGCATTAGAGAAGGTGTCTATCGGTACATCCTTACAGAAGGTCTCAATCAGTACAGCCTAACATAGTATGTCAACCGGTAAAGCCTTACAGATGGTGTCAATCCGTACAGCCTTACAGAAAGGGTCAATCCGTACAACCTTACAGAAGATGTCAATCCGTACAGCCTTACATAATATGTCAACCGGTACAGCCTTACAGAAGGTGTCCATCTGTACAGCCTTATAGCATATGTCAACCGGTACAGCCTTACAGAAGGTGTCCATCTGTACAGCCTTACATAATATGTTAATCCGTACAACCTTACAGAATATGTCAATCCGTACAGCCCTACAGAAGGTGTCCATCTGCACAGCCTTACAGAAGGTGTCAATCCGTACAGCCTTACAGAAGGTGTCCATCTGCACAGCCTTACATAAGGTGTCAATCCGTACAGCCTTACAGAAGGTGTCCATCTGCACAGCCTTACATAAGGTGTCAATCCGTACAGCTTTACAGAAGGTGTCCATCTGCACAACCTTACAGAAGATGTCAATCAGTACAGCCTAATATAATATGTCCACCGGTACAACCTTAAAAAAGATGTCAAGCGGTACAGCTTTACAGCATTATCAATCCGTACAGCCTTACAGAAGATGTCAATCCGTACAGCCTTACATAAGGTGTCAATCCTTACAACCTTACATAAGGTGTCAATCCGTACAGCCTTACAGAAGGTGTCAATCCGTACAGCCTTACAGAAGGTGTTAATCAGTACAGCCTAATATAATATGTCCACCGGTACAGCCTTACAGAAGATGTCAACCGGTACAACTTTACAGCATGTATCAATCCGTACAGCCTTACAGAAGATGTCAATCCGTACAGCCTTACAGAAGGTGTCAATCCGTACAGCCTTACAGAATATGTCAATCCGTACAGCCTTACAGAAAATGTCAATCCGTACAACCTTACAGAAGGTGTCAATCCGTACAGCCTTACAGAAAATGTCAATCCGTACAACCTTACAGAAGGTGTCAACCGGTACAGCCTTACAGAAGGTGTCAATCGGTACAGCCTTACATAAGGTGTCAATCATAACAGCCTTACAGAAAGTGTCTATCGGTACAGCCTTACAGAAGTTGTCAATCAGTACAACCTTACAGAATATGAAAACCGGTACAGCCTTACAGAATATGTCAACCGGTACAACCTTACAGAATATGTCAACCGGTACAACCTTACAGAATATGTCAACCTGTACAGCCTTACAGAAGGTGTCAATCCGTACAGCCTTACAGAAGATGTCAACCGGTACAGCCTTACAGAAGGTGTCAATCGGTACAGCCTTACAGAAGGTGTCAATCATAACAGCCTTACAGAAAGTGTCTATCGGTACAGCCTTACAGAAGTTGTCAATCAGTACAACCTTACATAATATGTCAACCGGTACAACCTTACAGAATATGTCAACCGGTACAACCTTACAGTATATGTCAACCGGTACAGCCTTACAGAAGGTGTCAATCCGTACAGCCTTACAGAAGATGTCAACCGGTATAGCCTTACAGAAGGTGTCAATCATAACAGCCTTACAGAAGGTGTCAATCATAACAGCCTTACAGAAGGTGTCAATCATAACAGCCTTACAGAAAGTGTCTATCGGTACAGCCTTACAGAAGTTGTCAATCAGTACAACCTTACAGAATATGTCAACCGGTACAGCCTTACAGAAGATGTCAACCGGTAGAGCCTTACAGAAGGTGTCAATCATAACAGCCTTACAGAAGGTGTCAATCATAACAGCCTTACAGAAAGTGTCTATCGGTACAGCCTTACAGAAGTTGTCAATCAGTACAACCTTATAGAATATGTCAACCGGTTCAGCATTACAGAAGGTGTCAATCAGTACAATCAATATATACAGTACTAGTGTTGTTTTAAAGAGGGGCATTAATCCTAAGAGGTGCACACTTTGTAGTGCTGAATAGAGTCAAGTGAACAGCTCGTGTTCTACTAATCCATTAGTCTGGAGTTCCTTCCCCTTATTACTATGTAAAGGGTCAGGCACAAACCAAATAATGGAGGACGCGATAGACTATCAGGTCATATCTAAATTTCTTATTTTGTTGACCATCGGGATAATAATTCATTTATCTTATTAAAATTAGGTAATAAATTGATTCCATGTTTTCATTTTATGATGCTTTGTTCTGTTTGGAAGAAAATTATTTGTTATCGAGTAGTATAGTTTTCGGATAGATGAAAATGTATTTGAAATTCGGATACACAGGATCTCATTATAAATAAATGGTTTTATCATTATGGAATACGTGTATATCATTTAAATGTTCACATGTTTCCTTTATTATAAGTTTTAGTACTCACATATTTAAGCAATATTGGCTCTATTTTGAACAATTTACTATAAAACATTTGAATGTTAACGTACTGTTTATTTGATTCCTCAAGTCAAATGATTTCTGAAGTCAATTGAAGTTACTGGATAGTTAGCCATTCCCTCTATATGCCTTATATCAACTATTCCTGCAGCTTAGATCCAGATCGGCCTGCATGGATAATGCTGATCAAGATCTACATTGTTCACTTGACACATTCCAACATACAACACATCTGCAAAGATCGACTGAAATCATCTTGAATATCTCAAGAAATGACAGTATAATTACTGTGAAAATTTGAAAACATTATGACAAAAGGAGAAATTGCTTTTCAAAAGTCGTCTGCTGCGGAATTGCCAAAATGCGTCTATATTTCACTTAGTTGGAAAGGGTTGATAAAGCTGAATCTAACAGTAAACACAGATGTGCAATCTGGTTTGCAATTATAATCAAAGGCAAACATGTATTCATAAAGTCACGGTTTAAATTGTATGGGAAAGGGTTAACATATGGTTAACTTAACACTTTACTGAGCAGATTGCACCTTTAGTTATGTTCATGCAGAAAATTATTTAAGTTGTTTCTATTCTTTCACAGCTTATATCCAAGAGGTAGGGAGGACTGGCAGATCGAGTGGTGAAGCTGATACCATTTTATACTACAACAAAGCTGACGTTGGGCTTCCTAGTATGAACAACGATACGAAGGAATATTGTCTTAATAATGACACGCGGAGAATAATAAATAGTTACTTTGCTTTTGAAAATGTTAACACACGACATAACTGCTGTGATGTGTGCACATAACACCTTGGAATTGAATGGGATTTCAATAATTTGGCCATGAAGTAGAATGTCTCACTTCACATAGTTAGAAAACATCTGTCTTAAACCTTTCCCTCATTTAGACTCTTCCTGACAACTTTTGAAAACATTGTGACAAAAGATATAATTGTTCGTTACGAGTTATTACTCCTTTTGCCACAAGGTTTCAACTTTCTTCAGTAATTAAACAAAACCAATTATGTTGTAGAAGGAAAAGGGTTAAAGAGAATATTTGCTTATTTAGTATTTTAAACTTATTTAAGCTTAAAAGTAACAGAAAATGTGTTGATTTTGGTGTAAGATTGAATTTTATTTCACCCAGTGATATCAGAAATCTACACTATATTTTCACCTTCAAGTGGCTACCAATGAAAATATTGCCTTAGTGTCTTTGATCATGATTGAAAAAATTCAATCTTGCACTGAAATAAAAAAAAATCTATTTCTTTTATGCTTAAATTCAATTTAAATATCAAATGGATGTTTATTGAAAAAAATGTGACACAATCATCATCTTTATGTCATTAAAAATTTGGACCAGTCTTAGCATTTAATTTTGTTAAAACACACATGGGATCCAACATTAAAAGCAGTGAAATTATAATAAAATAAACTGATTGAAAAATACTATCATAATTATAATAAATTTGAAACTGTGCTACCAGTAATAATTACTGGCCGCCGTGATATGACTGAGAAATTGTTAAAAACGGCGTTAAACCCCAATCAATCAATCAAGTGTTTCTTAACCCATTCCCTCATATAAACGCTTTCTGTCGCCTCTGCAGCAGACAGCTTTTTGAAAACATGGCGACAAAAGAAGAATTTTCGGAGGTTCTTTTACATAACTGTGGTCTGGTGCTGACCTCCATGCATGAAGTAATGACCTGTCACCCAGGTAGCCTTTCTCCGTTCTTTTAGTATGGGTGATCCATCTGATAAAATCATTTTTTTATAAAGATGTTATACATCATCCAATTCATTGAATAGCATACTAATTTCAACAATTGCATTTTAAATATCAATATACATATAAATAATAGTCAAATTTGATGAAAGAAAGACGATAAATCAAAAATATTTACTTGCTATCTGGGCTTCTAAATACGTCAGACAGCAGACCATGTAAGGATGGAAAAGGGCAAATATTAATTTCTAGTTGATTAAGAAATTTACAACACTATAGCTAAGGAGCATCACAAAATATTAATAGTTTCAACACAAAGATGAAATGTCAAAGTAAACCACACAGGACATTAATGCAAACTTTGTTTTTATAAAGTATCCGAAATTATTCAACTGTCCGAACACTACTCGCTTTCTAGTTTGTCAAAAACAAACATCACATCTTCTTACAAAGAGCAATCATCACCCGTAAATATCCATTTTAAGTTTATTATAATAATTACTAAAGGAATAAAACAATTTTATCCAGATGATCAGCTTATTAAAATAATAACCTTTAAAGTGTACACATTTGAGGTATATCATCGGCGGCCGCCATTTATTCGGTTGTGCCAGACTTACTATCATAGGAAGTCGGGAACCAGACTACTAATCCATAAACACAGTCTAGGATATTTCAAGCGATGAAGCTTTTTCTGCAGCGACGAGAAGCGACGAGAAGATTAGATAATGTGTACCCATATTCTGCTATACGCGACATGTAGCACAATCTGCGTATCAAATCATGCACGAAAAAACACACGTCAAATGTGTAGTCTAATCCTGCTGGCCTACATTGTATTCTACGCAGTTATAAACTGACTGAAGGTCTTTGTCTGTAGAAGGAATTTGTCTGTCAGACAGGGCAGACATATATTAGTGTTAATCTTTATTTATGAGCCTGGATATGGTAAAATAAAACCTAACTTAATGACCGTTGTTGGTGCAGTGGTTGAGCGTTCGCTTCGGGCCCGGGAGGTCTCGGGTTTGATCTTCGGCCGGGTCATACCAACAACTTTAACAATTATAGTAATGGCTACCCTTTTTGGCGCTCAGGGTTGCGGGGTTGGCATTACGACTGCTGCTGCTGGTGTCAGGCTAAATGGACCAGAAGTACCGGTAATTATCCTAAGAAACGCCGTTAAACACCACACAATCAATCAATCAATTAAGTATATATGGAATAAACATGTACATGTTTACAATTGTCTATATCGACAACCATGAACCTATTCATTTACCAGAAGCTGTGGTGGTTCCTTTTTACTAATTATGTGAAGTGTTAGGTTAAAAAAAAAGAAGCCAAATCAGCATTTGAAATATCGTGTGTGAAAACGCGGGGCTTTAAGCAAAATAATGACTGGCATGTTGGACCTTGTCATGCAAAAATCTAATTTCGAGACATTCTGAATTGTGAAGCACCTGATCAGCTTGCGCCCGACAGGTCTAGTAAGGGTCGTCTCTGTTCGCAATATAGTTGCTTAAGCAACAACAAAGCATCTTGTTAATATCGTTAAGAAAAACGACAATACAAGTATTCGATTTGAACGAAATTGTCATTAATGTAAATATATCTGTATAGGTAGAGTTTTTGTGTGAACCGGGCCAATTAAGCTTTACGGTTATAATTAACTATAGAACAATGATGATCACCTACAATACGTTGCCAAATAATTAAGTTTTGATTTCTAAGAACTGTAATTAAGAAAGAGTCAACAGAGAAGTTGACATTTGTTGCATGGTTACTAAAACTGCAATCTCATTAACCAAAATCAAATTGACCTTCTACTCATGAACACTTGCTCGGTTTTTATGTCCAATGAAATTGCACGATATAAATCACACCCTTGCTATGCATTTGGAGCACTCGACAATTACCGTTTCTCTATATCATTTATTTGTATGGGTTATCTTACCTGTTTTATACCGAAGGATTTGGTAAGCGACAATTCAATTGGCTTAGGCAAAGATCAATTTGGGACGACCTGTATAGGTCAGTCATCAGATCTTTATACGACCGAGCGAATTTAGGTTTTAATGAGGTTGCTAAAACTGTGCCAGCAAATAAATAGTCCGTTATTATGAGACATAAAATGTAGATGTAGTCATATTGTCGGTTTTTAAAATCGAGCATTATTCACTGCATGTGGGATAGATCTGTTTCACCGAATAGAGGGACCTCAAACATGTCGTATTTCTAAAGGCTAAAACTGTGATAATATGCTAAGCCTCTGCTTGTCCGTGCCGAAAATCTAGATCCTGCAAATTACGTGAAAAGAACAGGAATTGACGTCAAGCTAATTTTATGAAAATTAGTATATGGGTTCAAATTTGAAATGAGCATTGATTTGGCCACAAAGCCGAAATTTGCATAGTGTGATGAATCAAAGAATCTAAGTTAGGTGTATATGTTACTCGTAGCTTTTAGTTTAGTCTTTCGGAATCCACCACGGCCTAGTGGTAAGTTTAAAGGGTTTTGACATCTATATTTCTGGGTTCGACTCCTGCACTCAGCGGTCATGGTCAATTAGCATGTACATGTAAGTGTATATAGAGGGCAGCCATTACTATTAGTTATTTGGTCTGTTATTGACCCACTACGGAAAAATAGGGGGTCTGTGGAATTTATAGGGGGCGAGGCGTTAGCCGAGTACCCCTATACATTCCAGACCCCCTATTTATCCGTAGTGGGTCAGTAACAGACCAAATAAAAGATTTATTTCATCGACCACCTTTCATGAGCAATACAGAATGATATTGTTTCATTTAAATTAACGTTTAAAATAAAATCGATATTCGCTCTAGTACATGGTCAGAAATAAGATAGGACCATTTTCCCAAATATCGACCTGGCACTAACTTCAAATCGATATTCAAATCGGTATTCGCTCCACTACATGGTCAGGAAGAAGATAGGACCATTTCCTCGAATATCGACCTGGCACTAAATTCAAATCGATATTCAAATCGGTATTCGCTCTAATATATGGTCTGGAAGAAGACAGGACCATTTCCCCGAATATCGACCTGGCACCATATTCAAATTGATATTCAAATCGATATTCGCTCTTCTACATGGTCAGGAAGACGATAGGACTGTTTACCCGAATATCGACCTGGCTCTATATTAAAATCGATAATCAAATCGGTATTCGCCCCTCTACATGATCAGGAAGAAGATAGGACCATTTCCCCGAATATCGACATGGCACTAAATTCAAATCGATATTTAAATCTGTATTAGCTCTACTACATGATCAGAAAGAAGATAGGACTGTTTCCACGAATAGACCTGGCACTAAATTCAAATCGATATTCAAATCGATATTCGCTCTACTACATGATTAGAAAGAAGATATGACCATTTCCACGAATATCGACCTGGCACTAAATTCAAATCGATATTCAAATCGATATTCGCTCTATTACATGGTCAGAAAGAAGATAGGACCATTTCCCCCGAATATTGATCTGGCACTAAATTCATATCGATATTCAAATCGATATTCGCTCTATTACATTGTCAGAAAGAAGATAGGACAATTTCGTCGAATATCGACCTGGCACTAAATTCAAATCGATATTCAAATCGATATTCGCCCTTCTACATGGTCATAAAGAAGATAGGACCATTTCCCCCAATATTGACATGGCACTAAATTCAAATCGATATTCAAATCGAGGTTCGCCCTTCGACATGATCAGGAAGACGATAGCACCATTTTAACGAATATCGACCTGGCTTTATATTCAAATCGGTATTCGCTCTACTAAATGGTCAGGAAAAAGATAGCACCATTTTCTCGAATATCGATCTGGCTCCATCTTCAAATCAGTATTCAAATCGGTATTCACGCTTTTACGTGATCAGCATGACGTTGAAAGCATTTTACCGAATATCGACCTGGCACTAAATTCAAATCGATATTCATATCGGAATCGCCCTTCTACATGATGAGGAAGGCGATAGCACCATTTCCCCGAATATCGACCTGGCTCTTTATTCAAATCGATATTCAAATCGGTATTCGCTCTACTACATGGTCAGAAAGTCAATAGCACCAATTTTCCGAATATCGACCTTGCACTAAATTCAAATCGATATTCAAATCGGGGTTCGCCCTTCTACATGATCAGGAAGACGATAGCACCATTTTCACGAATATCGACCTGGCTCTATATTCAAATCGATATTCAAATCGGTTTCGCTCTACTGCATGGTCAGAAAAAAGATAGAACCATTTTCCGAATATCAACCTGGCTCGACATTCAGATCTATATTCATATCAATATTCGTCATACTAATCAATGATGGTAACGTATATTTTAATGCGTAACAGAGTTCACGAATCTGGTGCTGGCTCTATATTCGTTTCAGCTCTACATTCATATCGGTATTGAATATCGATTAGCGAATATCGAACTTCGTGCCAACTTCACATACCTTCTAAAAAGGCTCTGATTGTTATAAAATGTGACGAGATCGTGCACAAATATTTCTGACGTCACTGCATTATCGTTTGGCAATTCTTAATTTATTGACATGAAACTTCTCACCGTCTGAAGCGCCTATATTCTGAAGAAAACAAAAATTAACTATTGTTTCAGATGTGCGTTTCTTTTTTTGTTGAGATAATAATGATACTATAACAGCGTTTCTACTGGGAATTGCTAGGCAAGCATTTTTTTCTGACGTTTGACAAAAGTCACTGTGACAAGCGTCAATCGTCGTTCTCCAATGGGCTAACAGTCTATGTGAAAAAGCAGCCAGTCGCTTTGAAAGTATGTTGTGTGGATAACTGGTGTGAACAGTCCAGGACATGACTGAATAAAAAAATGTGCAAAACGGCGTTAAACCTCAATTAATCAATCATTTAATCTAGTGAGGGGAAGAGTTCATAAATATTTGTTTACATTATCGAGATTGTCTTTCACATTAAATTGCTCCCAGATAACCAAGCAGGTCGATTGGATAACAATTCCCGGTAACAGAACACGTCCAATGGGAGACATCCGTCAGTTATCTCCCTTTAATACTCTCTACATCTAGCTAGGTCCTATCATTTGGTTTCCTCTGTTTTTATCATTGGTTTCTTTGTACTGGATGGTGCACTTATAATTGCATTTTATCCTGTCACGTGTAGCAATTTCGACCCGATAACAGGGTGCCGTATATTTATTTTGATATACGTCAGTTGATCACGTGATAAGCTGGCGCGCACCTGCTAGCCGGGACTACTTTTTTTAGCAAGCGTCGCTGTAAATTCCAACTTCAATCGATAAAAACAGCATATATCGTGGATAAATTTCTCATTTGTGAATACAACATTCATGAAGATAGCTATTTTTTGTGTTGTATTATGTTAGAAATTTGAGAACTATTTTTTTCCGCGCATCAATCACGATTGGCTGCTGTTTATTTATAAAACATGACGTCACAATGAAAGGGATGCAATTCAGAAAGTTACATATTTTTAAAGCTGCCATAAAAATAAAAAAAAAAATGCAACAGGATAAATAGAATAATAGGTTGGTGCCGTGGATTGAGAAAGTTTATCTGGCTCGGCACCGTAATTTATCGGATTCGCCTTCGGCTCACCCGATAAATTACTCCGCCTTGCCAGATAAACTTTCTCAATCCACGGCACCAACCTATTATTCTCTATTTCTTGGCCAACTGTTATTAGATTGAAACAGTAATTCCACATTTGTTTTCTTTAAACACTGCTATGTAAATTTTCGCTTTTGAATCATCACTTTAATTAACACATTTATGATTAATGTGTACAGAGAAATTGCAATATCTCATTGCGAAATAGCGATAAAGACAAAGGATTCCAACTTAAAGGACCCACCAACTATTTGGTCTTCCTTGGTCTTTATCTGACAAGGGAGATAATATAATTATCACTAATGTCTCTAATTAAACGATAACAATCATAATATGACTATGATAATACATTTTAGCAGTCCTTTTTTTTATGAGCCTGGTGCCTTTAGCTTCCAATAAAACATATCCCTGATATTAAAAATGGCGTTTTAGTGTCGTGTCCTGCACGACCAGACACTATAATTGATTAGTTCGTCTATATCCGTATCCAAGGTCTATAAATAACTGTTACTGGTCCAATGACCCAGTTTTTAGATGATATTAGTATTAGCCGTTCCACGATAAAAAAAAAAACACCATTGTGGACTCGACCCGGATCAGCCTAAGCATGCCGCGCTGGCTTACCCGGATAGACACTATTCGCTTCCTGTGTTTCTTTTCTGTTTCAGGAATCATTACTCTATACCTCTATTCCCCTGAGACGGAATGTGTCGGCCCGGATCAGTCTGCGCGGACTGCGCAGGCTGATCTGGGTCGATACATTACGCAGATGCCATAATGTTGGTTTACTAGCGGGACGGCTCATAAATGCAACTTTTTCCTTCATACGGCATCTGTCATGATAATGCTTGAGCAACAGACATACGCGTTATGAAAACATTGTTGAACAGGTGATATGGCTATAAACATCAACATCATTCTCGGTTGTTTGGGAAGTATGTTATAGAAGAACTAATTTATTTTAGTAACTTGTGCATACGTTAACAAATACGAAGCGAAATTACGATACAATTGACCACACCCGGCCCAATGGACCTATAAGTCACCTGAAAATAAATCCTAATACAATGAATATACACATAGAAATATTATAGAAATATATACAAATATATGAGTGGTGGCTATATAAGGAATTCTATTATAAGGAGTTATATTGAGTACGGGCGTGAGACAGCGAGGAATCACATAGGTAAACTGGCCGTCGTTACATGACTGATTTTGTTTTTGTTTTAAAACGGCGTTAAACACAAATCAATCAATTAAATACTGATATAATAAGTTTTCTAAATGAGTCTGCTGCAGAGGTATCAAAAAGAGTATATCGGGGTCAGGGGCGGGTATAGAACGTCATCTATACATGAGGGATGTTCTAGGAGACCCAAGCTCCAAGAACCTACGACAAGTGTAAGTAAAAGGTAATGTTCGCATGTCCCTGTTATCACAAGCGTCTGAATTGTTATTTGAGAAAATGTGGGGGAACAACAACACAAAAGCTCCCGTTAAGCTAATACCGATAGTCTCTCTAAAGGGTTCATATGATATCATAATATTGACGTCGGAGTTTCCGTTTGTTAAAAATTGGAAAAAGAAAAGCACACGACCGTGTAATAACAAATAGGCCTTCTTATTGATCATTTACTATAATCATAATGACGTAATGTTTTCGTATTAGAAAATTTGGAAATAGCCCAGACATCGTGTTACTATAAATAGCCTCGATATATGGGATTATGTTGCCAAGCGAGGGTAAACAACGTTTTTTGCTCGCCAAATAGTTAATTCTGCACGGCGAGGGTAAATAAAAACAAATAATAAATAAATAAACAACGTCACCAAACAACAACAATATAATATTGAATGATTATATCATTATTGTAGTATATGCTGTAATGATTTCTATAGGGCTGGAGATTTCTTGGATTTAGTCTCGATGTACCTATCAGGGGCGTAGCTCCCTTTAGGCACTGTAGGCACGTGCCTACACATTTTTTCTGAAAATGCCCCAAAATGCAGCTGCAGCGATAGACATCTGCGTAATGTATCGACCAGATCAGCCTGCGCTGTCCGCGCAGACTGATCCGGCCGACACATTCCGTCTAAGGGGGGATAAATAGAGTAGTGATTCCTGAAACAGAACATCCACAGGAGGCGAAAAGTGTATATCTGGGTACGCCTGTGTGGCATGTTTAGGCTGATCCGGGTCGATACTTTACGCAGAGTCCACAATGTTGATTTTCTCACGTGATGGCCTACACATTGATTATTGCCAAGCTACGCCCCTGCCTATCACTTCAGTATAGGGTCCGACATACGATGATAATAGCGGCACCTTTTTAAAATGGTGCAATTTGTTTTTATGGCGTTTAACGACCCTTCCAATATGTTTTCATTCTGCCGAGATAACGTCGAGTATATATATGCGATTCTTTTGGGTTTATTTAGCATCAAACTCTTTGGACATTTCTTTTAGAAAGTGAATTGTAACTTATTATAAAACTTCTGGTGTGATCTTATGTGAGGAATGTGTATATGATGCCTTGGATATCAATCAATTATGGCTGAGAGAAATCCCATGGTTATGACAACAGTCGTTCCTCTTCCCTTCAGCCATAGCCATAGACATAAGCCTCTGTTTTTGGGGTCAGGTAAGTTACATTACCATTCTAGCTCAATCTTTTTTAAAGCCAGACCCAGAGGACTATAGATAAGGAGCTACAAACAGGTATATCTTCCATGATATCTCTGTAAGCACTCAATAAAACCTATGTTGTGGGTACTCAAAAGAATCGTCTCACTGAGACGATTCTTTTGAGTACCCACAACATAGGTTTTGGAGGTCAAATAAGGTTATTAGAGCATAAAAAACGCTCTTTATCTAGAGCTCTGCAGACCTTGACTTCACTTGCTCCTATATAGATCAGATGACATTTTAGTTCATTTGTCAATGTAGTAGCCAGACGTACTTATTTCTTTTAGTACACGGAGAACACGACTGTAAATGAGCCGTTGCCCCAAGACAAACTAGCCTTACCGTACTTACAACAAGCCTTGGTGAAGATAAGAATCTGCACATCTCTGTAATCTATTAAGAATAAACTCACTATTGGTCGGAGGTTTCTTGCAACCTTCTGTAATCAATTGTCGTCAAGTGCTGGTGCTTGTTGATCTGCATATACACTGCTCGCTGTTGTGTTTCTTGGATTATTCTTTGACCAATTCGAGTACAGTGTAGATACAGACATAATCTTTTTATAAGGATGGTTGTCGAAGAGAACGGTTCAAATATCATAAAGGTGTTGTCTTTGTGAGACGAACTTAGTGTTGTTTCGGTCTGGCTGTCTGTATCATATTACATTGCAATTACGGTAAAGGATGGTCTGTCTACATTGTATTCCATAGAAGAGCCTAGATGACGGTATAAGATAGCATTTGCAACGTATAATGGAAATATAACTTGGTAATTGCATGCTGAACATTAAACCAGATACAGGACACGTTTCTTAAAGAGACCCTTCGCCTCTGTTTTTAAATATGATTTCATTATTAACTTTATGTTTAACAAGGCCTGGTGGTTTCAAATGTATTGGCAATCAGCAAAAGCATTACATTTGGCCATTTACAAAACAATTATATGACAAAGACAGACGTAAAACATAACGACATTAAACATATACATTTAAAAAAACATTAATATCATCAAAGGTATTTTTTCTAATTACTATAGCTTCCTGAATATATATATTTATATTATATATTTTATTAAATTCAGTGTCTAACTGGCAAACAATGCAGATTTCAGAATAGAGAGAGAGCTCGTTACGAGCTGTCTCACCTGAATTTGCATTGTTTGCAAAGGGAGCGAAAGAGTTAAAAAGTATTTACATGTACATGTACATCAATACAACATTTTTTTAAATTGAGTATTTATATATAAATGGCAATGAAAAGCATACTTAAAATTCAAAAATAATTCCTCCAATTGTTCAGACATTCAGCTCTATTCCTGACAGTTGCCGATGAGTCCACAGTGGTCGAATGTTTTGCGTTGACGATTTGAGAACGGTCTGCCCGGCTTCTACCCATGCGTTCGCCGGTCACGAATATGTGAGTCATTTGGCAGGGCAAATCCTTTCAGCTTTGTACTTGTGAATCACACAAGGTTCACGAATAAGAGCCCTTGCTTTCACCGGTATCGAATATGTGAGTCATTTGGCAGGGCAGATCCTTTCAGCCTTGTACTTGTGAATCACACAAGGTTCACGAATAAGAGCCCTTGCTTTCACCGGTCGCGAATATGTGAGTATTTTGGCAGGGCAGATCCTTTCAGCCTTGTACTTGTGAATCACACAAGGTTCACGAATAAGAGCCCTTGCTTTCACCGGTCGCGAATATGTGAGTCCATTGGCAGGGCAGATCCTTTCAGCCTTGTACTTGTGAATCACACAAGGTTCACGAATAAGAGCCCTTGCTTTCACCGGTCGCGAATATGTGAGTCTTTTGGCAAGGCAGATCCTTTCAGCCTTGTACTTGTGAATCACACAAGGTTCACGAATAAGAGCCCTTGCTTTCACCGGTCGCGAACATGTGAGTCCATTGGCAGGGCAGATCCTTTAAGCCTTGTACTTGTGAATCACACAAGGTTCACGAATAAGAGCCCTTGCTTTCACCGGTCGCGAATATGTGAGTCCATTGGCAGGGCAGATCCTGTGAATCACACAAGGTTAACGAATAAGAGTACTGTTGCTGGGATATAACTTGACTAATGATTGATTGAAAACGTCGTAAAACACAAATTGATCTTAAAACAGACGGCTATTAAATATCATATCGGACTAATGTAAATTGGACACGAAATGAAATCGAATTCCTTAATCATATACAAAAAGCCATTAACAAGGAGAAAAACAGCTATAGGGCATTTTAAAGAGTTGTGATCGAGTAGGATCAACCTTTGTAATGGCGCACCTGTATCATGATCTGAAATCCCAACGATAACATCTACGAGTAAGTTTTAAAGACACTTCTGCCAAACTGTGTGTATACAGATCAGATCGCATGGAAGTGCTAGCTTATCCGTATCGACATACATACAGTTGTCTCGCAAATAACCAATAGGTTAACATAGTATCTTTGTGGCAAAGTGTTTTTTCTTCTTAGAAAACCACACTGTTTTGACACAATTACGTATAATTGCGGTCTGGCATTTCCTTGGAAATTATTGGAAATGGTTGGTCTGACCGACCTTACCGCGGTATATATAACAGGAGACAAAAGAGCGGAGCATTACAATCAGGGGCGCTCGTGCCTCCCTCAGCTTGTGAATTGTTCTCTACGTTATATATATATGTAATTACCAACGTGCTGATATGTAATATAGAATTGAGTTGTGACTTTAACTACGTACGTTATCAAAAAGTATCTTGGTGTTCCCTAACTGCCAGTTTTCTGTGCCATCACGTAGATAAAAATCAGCTCTTACTACGAAGGAGCATTCACGGGAATTCTATGTTCAATTATTCGGTATGTAAGTTGATATATTTATATGAAGTATTGTAAATTAAAATTGATCGTGGATACTTGGTCCGGTATATGGAATTATATAACAAACTAGGTACACGTTCTTTTCCGTTGGTTTTCGAAAATAAATTAACTGATCACCAGATTACTTCCGAAGATTAATACGGAGGTTCACGAAGGTGCAGTATCTACCCATTTTCGAAATCAATGGTCCAAGTAAAAGTGTAAATTTTTAAATATCCTAGGTTTTCCTTTTTTCATGATATTATGAAGATTTGCATGTTTGCGTGACAATCCTTCTTTTTTATACTAAGTAAAAAACCAAATTGACCTGCGAATCATGGCAAAAACAGTATTATATATCTATGTTATTGTTTGGAGGACAGTGATGTAGTTGTACCAAATTTCTTTCTAAATTGTCTAAATGTTGAACCTAGAATATCTATTTTCAATACGTTTTTACGGTGCTACTTACTTTTTCGATCCATTTCCAAAATCATTATCAGTTTGTTGTAAGTTTGCATGACAAAGCAGGGGTATCATTTTTTCGATCATCATGAATAGTAATGGTTTTCTAGCAGCACGCCGAGCCCCGGTAGCTCAGTCGGTAGCGACGCAGGCTGTCACTCCAGGGTTTGTGAGTTCGAATCCCAGCTCGGCAAATATTCTTTCCGACGTTTGACAAAAGTAACCGTGACATGCGTCATTCGTCATTCACCAATGGCTGTTTAACATTATATGTGGGAAAGCAGCCAGTTGCTTGGAAGGTATGTTGTGTTTAGTACTGGTATGAGAAAGCCAGGAAATGCATGAGTAGGTGAACTGGCCGCCGTGATATGACTGATCGCCAAATAGTTTACTCTGCATGGCGAGGATAAACACAATCAGTCAATAAATAAATAAAAGAAAGTCATGGAAACGAAATGCAGAAACGTACAACTTACATAGTATGTCATGGAATACATAAAGCATAAGAGAGTATATTCAACGTATAAATGAGAGAGTACTTCTTGGTAGTTTTACCTGTTTACTAGAACACTATTTAAACGGCTCTGATTCAATAAATATTCTGAAGTACTTTTTTGTATAAACTTGTTTATAAATTTCCACACTAAACACATTTTATTCGGTTTATATTTAAATAAAATAACAGTACGACAATAGTAAATGGAAATGGATTTGAAAACAAGGAGTTTACAGGTACAAAATGCAAAGAAAATCAGTGTATGATGTGCACAGTATGGTGAAAACTATTATTATAAATAAGCCTAGTGATATATTTTACAAGAACTGTTAAAACTGTTTTTACATTTATCTTGAATATATTTAAAATAAAATAAAAACGTAAAGGGATTGCCCCGAGAAAGAGACATCGATACAAAAGATGGTCAAACGTTAAGCGTCAAAAGGCTTTGTTGCTGCAATGAATCCATGGACTTTGATTAATTTGATGGCAAGTAATATAGCATCTTTCTGTAATTTATGTAGGTTCTGTAAAACATACATAACGTTAAAACGTATACATATACACTAACAGTGGATGCAGTTGTAAGGAAATTGGTATATGATTGCTACTATTAAACACCATACCAAAACGAAAAGTAAGATCTGAACAACCTCAAATGCACACTGGCAATACAGACTGGAGTCATCAAAAGTCCACGGAGCTTTAGTGAAAGAGCGGGTCCAATCCCCGACCGGGTATTACAAAATAACTTAAAAAATGGTAGTAATGGCTTTCCCTTCTTGGCGCTCAGGATTGTGCGGTCAGCATTACGACTGAGTCCATGGGGATCAGGATAAATGGACCAGCATTACTGGTAACTTAACCAAGGAACGCTGTGATATAACTGAAAGATTGTTGTAAGCGGCGTAAAACGACAGTAAAAAACAAAAAACAAAAACACTTCAATCTGTCAGTGCCTTTCATATTCAGTTAATTGCCTTTTTTTGTTTTGTTGTTCCCAAAGTACCTATTATTTGTCTTCAACCCTAGATAAATATCATTGATAGCTTAGCCGTGCCCTCGGAAAACAAACCGCGTGGTAATTATGATGCTCATTTGTGCAATCTGATCCAGATGGATTATGTTCACAGAGGACTAGATAAGGAAGAGTAAACAGGTCTTGCTTCCACAATATCCCTGTTAGCACTCATTAAAACCTATGTTGTGGGTACTCAAAAGATTCGTCTCATTGAGACGAATCTTTTGAGTATCAACAACATAGGTTTTGGAAGTAAAATAATAGTTTTAGGACAAGCAAAACGCCTCTTATGGTTCAACAGAAATAATTTCCAACTTCTGTGACCGATTAACGGAGAGTGTAGAACCAGATCAAATTATGCGGATGCCTGCCTGTCTGTGTAATTTACTTGGATTAGATACGGACACTATTTTCCTGTACGGGCGTCACTGTTTGAGACGCCATTCGTATACATAGTACCTGACTGAATTCGAATTCGTCCAATTTACAATCAGTTTTCCGAACACCTAAAACAAGGCACATTGTATAGCCTAGAACAGGTGTGTTAACCCTGGGATCATGAATAAGACTAAGAATTCTGGTGCTGTGATAAAGCTGAAATAATGTTGAAAACGGCGTAAAACTCAAATTCAAAATGCTTGAAGGAACCGCTGTGTTCTTTTTTCCTTAAGGAATATCAGAAAGTATTAACCCTTGCGCTGCCAGAGGCAATTTAAGGCGTTTACAAACATTGAAGATTCGGGAGATTCAGCTCATAAAACGAGCCGTCACTCCTGAAATCTGCATTATTTGCCACTTAGACATTACATTTTATCAACTTTCCCGTTGGACGAAAAATGGAATGTTTCAATTTGCAAGATGGAAGAGTCGACATTGGGAAATTCGGTAGTGAAATAGTTAACTTTTACCATTACCGCCGTGTATTGTTAATGTGTGTGTGTGTGTGTGTGTGTTTTACAAGATAAAGATTAATTTTGACCTCCGTCGTCTTAACCCTTTCCCTCATACGACAATACTGCAGCAGACGACTTTGAACGTATTTTGTCAAAACATAGAAAATCTCCATAATTGAATGGATAACCTATGACAAAAAGTGGAAAACATTGTGGCGGAAGGAGAAATTGCACGTTTTGTGCAATTTCTTCTTTTGTCACTATGTTTTCAAAAAGCCGTCTGCTGCAGAGGCGTCAGAAAGCGTCTATATAAGGGAAAGGGTTAAAGAAAACAGGATAGTCTATTATAGCAACATTCTTGGATAAGCAGTTACTTCCCAAAAATGGAAGATTTCAAAATGAAAAAAAAAAAAAACATTATCAAGGCATATTTACGAAATTGATTTATAGATTGTATTATCTCCTGAATAAGAGACTCCGCACATTTGCGAAAAATTCAGTAAATGTTTTAGAAATTAAAACTGTTTAACTTAACACTTTCCTGTTTTGCTGAAAACCTTTGCAGCAGACGGCGTTTGAAAACATTGTGACAAAGAACAGAAATTTCTCATAATGAGCGATTGCTCCTTTTGTCACAATGTTTTCAACTCTATTAAATAGTCATACATTAATTTATACCTTTTTACATATTTTTTGTCTGGATGTTTTTAATGTCGCCTGCTAAAGATGTGTTGTATGCGAGAAAGGGTTAAGTCGCTCTAAAATCGACAAATTTCCTGCACAAGTTAAATAAACAATAATTTAACTGCGTACGATTAGCCTAAATTGTATGCCTTTAACCGATTCGACATGCAGCAAAAATCTACAACAGACGACTTTGAAAACATCGAGGAAAAGATATGAACAATCTTTATAGATCAGAATAAAGTCAAGGAATAGAGTTGAAAACATTGAGGCTAAAAAAGGAAATAGAGAAATTCACATTTTGTCAACAATATCATCAAAAGCACTCTGCTACGGATGGGTCAGCGTATGTCTGCCTGTGGAAAGAAAGGGCAAAACAAACTATATGAGCCGTCCCGCGAGAAAACCAACAGTGTGGACTCTGCGTAAAAGTATCGACCAAGATCAGCCTGCGCAGTCCGCGCATGCTAACCCAGACAAACACTTTTCGCCTCCTGTGTATTTTCTGTTTCAGGAATCATTACTCTATACCTCTATATCCCTGAGACGGAATGTATCGGCCCGGATTAGCCTGCGCGGACTGCGCAGGCTGATCTGTGTCGATACATTACGCAGAGGCAAGCAACACTGTTGGTTTTCTCGTGGGGGCGGCTCAATTTTTATAGACACTACAAAACGTCTTTTGGAATGTCGTCTCCATTTTGTTCCCCCGCCCCACAAGAAGTAGATCTATTGGAATGCGTTCTATCGTTAATAATAAAACCGCAGTATACATAATAGAGGGATAAGCAGCTGAACTTTCACGATCGATCGATCGATAGTCTGTCGAGACTCGTGCTTAGTATGTGTCTCTCCCTATCGGTTTAACGCGTTTCTGATTACTCCCCAAACTACATGTTATTATATTGTTATATTCGTTTTTACTTATAAGTAATTTCTAAAAGGGAACATTCATGTTAACTCTTTGTACGTGTATATATACTAAAGTAAGTCGATGTGTTGTTAAGATGTTGTTTTGTATGTTTTTCCATTGATCTACTTATTAGTTTTTACTAAAAGGGACATTTATGTAAACTCTATGTACATTTATTTACTAAGTAAGTGGGTGTGTTGTTAAGATGTTGTTTAGTATATTTTATCTTTGTTTTTTTTCATTTATCTACATTAACGTTTTACTTCTTAGTTATTGCTAAAAGAGAACATTGATGTTAAGTCTATGTACATTGTTATGCCTCGTCAATGGAAGATAAGTTCAAGGATCGCACAAATAAGTATTCGTACCAAGGGCAGTAGGACTTGTATGTCATGAATAAAACGCATAAGAATGAAGTTGACTGAAAATGGGCATTTATTTAATGCCAGAAAATATTCAACATGGTTACAGAAATAACCAAATAAAGTATGGAGATTCTATACATGACATATCTGGGAGACATTTCATATACTAAGTAAGTCGATGTGTTGCTAAGATGTTGTTTCGTATTTTTAGCATTTTTGGAATTGATCTACACTAACTTGTCGCTCTATTGTTGTTGCGTTTTCAAATTTAATACAAAAGCAGAATATTTATTTAAATACTTTTATTTTTCAATTACATAAATTACGTAAAATTGATTACGTTATTGTTCTTTGTAGATAACTTTTGCAATTGTTTGTAGGCAAATTTGGCTGAATGTAAAAAGATGTGATATAACTAAATACTTTGGTAAACGGCGTAACACTAAATTCAAACAATCGATGTCTCCAAATGGATTGTTGTTGTTGTTTATTGTCATAGTGGTATTTGTTAAACCTTTTCCCATATATAACAAATATGAGCCGTTCCACGAGAAAAACCAACCTTACGGCCTCTGCGTAATGTAATGATCCAGATCAGCCAGCGCAGTCCGCGCAGACTGATCCGGGCCGACACATTCCGTCTCAGGGGGATATATGTATAGAGCAATGCTTCCTGAAACAGAAAATCCTCTGGAGGCGAAAGGTGTCTGTCCGGGTAAACCTGTGCGGCATGCTTAGTCTGATCCGGATCGATACTTTACGCAAACCCACAATGTTGTTTTCTCGCGGAACGGCTCATATTGAGAAAACCATGGGAAATCTCTATATGTAAAAGTTTATTTTTAAAATAGAGTTGAAAACATTGTGCCAAAAGGAAAAAAATGCTCATTATGGGCAATTTTTCCTTCCGTCGCCATGTTTTCAAAAATTCGTCTGCTGCAGGGGGGCGCCAGAAAGCGTCTGTATATTGGAAAGCAAGATAAAAAACTCTTTAAGTGTATTATCTCTGTCGTCTGAGTTGTCTTTTAACCTGATTGATATCTAATAACCATTGTCAGTTAAGTGGCTTATCTCATTTGTAGATCAGTCATAGCCAGCTAACACGACATGAATGTCACAGAAACCTTTTGTTGATACGAGTCGGGTTCTACTATTACCAATTTAATCGTGGAGGGGATTTTGCGACAGCCCGCGTTCCCGTTCAGTGTGATATGGCTATTTTTACTCGGACGCTTTTAAGACATTTGACTTCCTGTCAAACATTGTCCAATTGGTCTTATCGATATTTTGTTTGTTTTGTTAATGCCCCTTTCAACAATGTTTTAGTTACGAGTATATCCCGGCGTATCCTGAGTAAGTTATCAGTTATCAGTTATCAGTTATCAGTTATCAGTTATCAGTTTTACTGGTTCATTTATCCTTATACCAGTCAGTCAATCGTAATTATACCCCCCCCCCCCCCCCCCCCCCCCCCCGCAACCCCGAGCGCCAAGGATGGCAGGCATTGCGTTCATATTAAAGTATTTGGTATGACCCGGCCGGGGATCGAACTGTCCAATTGGTACTAGCGGATGCATGGGAAAGGTTTTATATACATTGTCACAGATACTTTAAACTTGATTTGTCTATAGGATGGTTCACAGGGGTAATGAATGTCGTTTTTCGCTCGCAATAAAAGGAACACACTTTCCGATTGAATTTCAATCATTTCAACTTCACAAAATACTTACAAATGACATTTGTCAGGCTCCTTCAAAGTGAAAAACATTATAGATATGGAATATGTAATTCAGACATTGCATTCAGTGTGGTACAGCCGGTGGAAATGACAGGAAGACAGTGGCTTAGCGATAGAACGTCTCATACCAAATTTCAATTTCAATTTCGTTTAACTCTTTCAGCGCCAAAGGCAATATTGAACTTTGTTCAAACAATACAGATTCAGGTGAGTCAGCTCGTAACGAGCTGTCTCACCTGAAATCTGCATTGTTTGGCTGTGAGTTATAGAAATATTCCAAAAATCATATAACATGAAAATAGAGTCGTCCGAGTTTGAACATGGAAGAGTCTACTTTAAACAATTCGGCGCTGAAAGGGTTAATACTCCCACAGGTCCCGGGTGCGCATTTCGGGATGGGCGGGTTCTGTATTTGGGCGTGTAACATGCAAACGTGCGAGTAACGTTTAAGTCT